>JAECMU010389173.1:0-12798 GCA_016106625.1 Dracogyra subfuscus
AAGATCCCTTGCTGTTAATCGGAAAGAGTAGCCCATGAAGTGGCGACAGCGGGTTTCCTCTCACAATCTGTGTGGTCCTTACCCATATGTCTGACGCCATATAACCGTACATAAAATGTGTTGAGTGCGTCATTAAATAAAACACTTCTTTCTTTCTTTCTTTCTTTCTTTCACCTAGGAGCAGTCAGTCGTATGTCTTAAAATTGTTTACACGTACATGTGTTTTCAAATATGTGTAAGCAAAAATAAGGCATGATGTTCTCACCAACGGGTGTATAAGAAATGCACTTAAGGTGATCTAAACTCTAAGATCGCTTTGTAACACGGAGCCTAAGTGACTGTCCTACACCGGCCTCATTCACATAGGAAGTCTAACTCACTCGCTCCTGGACTTGGTCACATGCGATGGTAGAGGTCGTGCCAAGCGGGGAAGGTGCCGACCTGTTGACGCTATGGGCAAGTTAATAGGTTATCTGCAATCTCATCCGCATCCGAACATCTCATTCATGAAAATGTGCGTCACACGTACTCGAAGAATGTATGAATGGAAAAAATAGAAAGAAAGAAATGCTTTATTTAACGACGCACTCAACACATTTTATTTACGGTTATATGGCGTCAGACATATGGTTAAGGGCCACATAGAATTTGAGAGGAAAGCCGGTGTCGCCACTTCATGAGCTACTCTTTCCGATTAGCAGCAAGGGATCTTTTATGTGCGCTTCCCACAGGCAGAATAACACAAACCATGGCCTTTGTTGAACCAGTTATGCATCACTGGTCGGTGCAAGTGGTTTATACCTACCCATTGAGCCTTGCGAAGCACTCACTCGGGGTTTGGAGTCTGGATTACAAATCCCATGCCTCGATTGGTATCCGAACCCAGTACCTACTAGCCTGTAGACCGATGGTCCAATTACGACGCCACCGAGGCCGGCATGTATGAATGGTGATCTAAAGATGCAGGATGTTTTCAGTTGCTTTACAGTGTGCAATGATTTAGTCGAATTTAGTGCATAAGCTCATCTGAACTCTGTGGTAACCATACTTCGCCAAACGTATTTTTGTTATGATTCAGAATCTAAGCTGAATATGAGTAATGTCGTCTCAGTTCCAAAAACTAAACATTATTTTAAAAAACCCTAGGTAATTATAAAGGATGCAACCGTTTTAAGACATACACAGTATATAGTAAAGTACCGAAATGGCTCCAGGCGCCTACCGCGACAGTGGAATGGAAACGTGATCACCAAACCATTTCATGATTAATTTAATGTAATGGCCTAAAGACGTTAAGCGTGGGTAGATATAACTGTGGTCCTTTGATAACTATGCAAGTAAGACATTATCTATCAAGATTTATTGATGTCTCGTCTTTGGAAATAGAACAGACGCCATGCTAGTGTTATAGCTTCAGTTATCAAAGAAATCTTTCAGTTATACAAAATTCTGTTAAAACAACGAAAATAAATTCCAAATCTATAAAATACGTTTCGTATTGTAATTATAAAGTTAGGGCAAAAATATATTTAAAAAGAAAATATATAGCTAGCATGGTGTTGTCTGTTAAATGTATTTTAAAGGGACATTCCTGAATTTGCTGCAATATCTTAAGATGTTATCGACTAATAAAATATTTCTACGATTAAACTTACATATTAAACATATTTGCTTGTTTAGAATATTAGTGGCTGTATTTGTCCTGGGTTAAACTTCATCTTATTTCCTAAAATATAGTTTTTTCGTACGTACGAAATTATTTGAAGACGAAATCCAGTTTGGGCTTCTTACAAATATTAAGACGACCAGAAACACATTGAATATACAAACACTGATATTCTAACAAGAAAATATATTTAATATGAAAGTTTAATCGTAGAAATATTTTATTAGTCGGAAATATCTTACAATGCAACAAAGTCGGGAATGTCCCTTTAAATATGGTTAAACCGTATAAATGAGCATGCTATATTACTGCAGTAGTTTGCAGGTAAATAGTACATACTCCAAATATGGATTAAAGCAGATAATAAAAATATGTTAAAAGTGGACGTCATAGGTTATTCCCTTGGAAAATTGTTCGCTATTGACTGGTCTCGGTGGCGTCGTGGTCTACAGGCTGGTAGGTGTTCGGATCTCAATCGAGGCATGAGGTTTTTAATCCAGATACCGACTCCAAACCCTGAGTGAGTGCTCCGCAAGGTTCAATGAGTAGGTGTAAACCACTTGCACCGACCAGTGATCCATAACTGGTTCAACAATGGCCATGGTTTGTGCTATCCTGCTTGTGGGAAGCGCAAATAAAAGATCCCTTGCTGCGTGTCGTAAAAGCGTAGCCTATGTGGTGACAGAGGGTTTCCTATACCAAAAAACAGTGTCAGAATAATCATATGTTTGATGTCTAATAGCCGATAATATAAAAAGATAATGGTGGCGTCGTTAAATAAAATAAACTTTACTTGTTCGCTATTGAAAGAGAAGGAATGTTTTGTTGTTTTGAAACGACACCTCAGTATATATACTGGTCATCAAAAGAAATGCAAATATTAATTGAGTTTTCTGTAATATATTTAACACTGTTCAGCTTGAATCCCGTTAGTTTTGTTCCTATAACAGTTATCAATGTCTTGTGGACATTTAACGCCTATTTTCAGTCTGGTTACCGAATTAATTTTATTCTGAATAATTTTTCTTTCTTTTTCATTTTCGCATTTCTTTTGCGGTTCAGTATAAAAATAACGTTATTTGGTGTCCAATTTGGTTACACGGAAAAGGAGGACAAACCTTGGTTGTCATGCAACGGGCAACCTAGGGAGGCACCATATCAGCAAGGTCTAATTAACCAGCTACTCTCGATCTACTAAATTCCAAAACTATATTAGCTGTGTATCCTTTCTTCTTTCTTCTTTTGGCCGACCGTTCAAAAATTGCGCCAATCTTCCTTCATACTGAAATGCGCACCATTTCTCTTTGGCATAATTAATACTCCATCCAAAATTCCATAGCCCCACCACCACCACCCCCGCCGGCTACCGATTTTGATCGGACTGCTGATGCTCCCTTGCATCTATCAGTGCAGACGGTCCCTCTAAAATCCCCCTCCCCCAACTTTCTGTCTTGGACGAAAGAGCTTGCTTCGCAAGCTCTTGCGCCCACGACAGGTGTGCACTACAACAGCTTGTTCTGAATGTGCACGATAAACCATAGGACATGACATGACATGACATGACATGACATGACATGACATGACATGACGTGTTCAACTTCATTATTTCAATTATTTCAATTATTTCAGCACATGTTCCAGATGGACAAAACACCATCTGCCGCCACATAACAAGCGGTCGTTTTATATATACATACATATTTACACACGGCCATAAACAGGAACAGACATACGACAGACTTTAAAATAACACTTGTTTCAGGAACTGCTTTCGACGGGATACAAATTTGAGATGTCTACTGAGGCCAATCGATCGCACTACCCTTCACACCCCAGTATCTCTCTACGGAGGGGGGAGAGATTTAGCTCAGTTGGTTGAGTGCTCGCCTGAGGTGCTTGCGTCGAAGGATCGAACTCCCTTGGTGGATCCATTTAACTGATTGGGTTTTCTCTCGTTCCAACCAGTGCACTACAACTGGTTAAAGGCCGTGGTATGTGCTTTCCTGTATGTCGAAAAGTACATATAAAAAAAATATTTTGCCGCTAATGGAACAATGTAGCGGGTTTCCTCTGATGACTATAAATAATATTGAGTGATTTGGGGCTCGAATCCCTAACACTGCTATGTTTGTGATCTGGGACAATAATAAATAATATATATTTATATCAAAATTAACACATGTTTGACATCCAATAGCCGATGATAAATTAATCAATGTGCTCTAGTGTTATCGTTAAACAAAGCATACTTTACTTTAATGCCCTACGGAGTAACGACAATGGATTTCTGTTTTTATACATTAAACAAAAGATAACCATGGATATGAACCATGGATTTAAATGCACGTCACTGTGCGAACAGAATCGATTTGTGGGGTTGGCAGGTACGAAGCTTCCTTCTGTTTATACAAAACAAACTGCGATCTCAATTTACTGCCCACCACGCTTGTCCAGACGACATTTCGTTAATGTCACATTTATTCCAGGTCGAATAAAAGGTCATCTTGACCCGGAATAAACGCTGGCGATCTTTAAATAATTCAAGCGAAGTTACAACAAGATATAATTGAAAAAAAAAAAAAATGTTTTATTTAACGACGCACTTAGCACATTTTATTTACGGTTATATGGTGTCAGACATATGGTTAAGGACCAAACAGAGTTTGAGAGGAAACCTGCTGTCGCCACTTCATGGACTACTCTTTCCGATTAGCAGCAAGGGATGGCGATCTTTAAATCATTCAGGCGAAGTTACAAGAAGATATATTTTTAGAGATTTTTTTTATTTATTTAACGATGCACTCAACACATTTTATTTACGGTTATATGGCGTCAGACATATGGTTGAGGACAAACAGAGTTTGAGAGGAAACCCGCTGTCGCCCGCTCTTTCCGATTAGCAGCAAGGGATCTTTTATTTGCGCTTATCCCAGGCAGAATAGCACAAACCATGGCTTTTGTTGAACCAGTTATGGATCACTGGTTAGTGCAAGTGGTTTACACCTACATGAACCCAGTACCTGCCAGCCTGTAGATTGATGACTTAACCACGACGCCACCGAGGCCGGAAGATATAATAAAAAGTTGTCAAAACCTTTCATTGTGGACATTTAGAGGTTGTTTTCCAATACGATTAAACTGATGTGTGATGCAAAAACATATGTTTGACCATGTACATACTTCTTTGTACTTTTCTTGAAATAGTGTACACAATGTTAAAGGGACATTCATGAGTTTGCTGCAACGACTCTGCCGAAGATTCCACCGGCCGA
This sequence comes from Dracogyra subfuscus, assembly GCA_016106625.1. NCBI lineage: Eukaryota > Metazoa > Mollusca > Gastropoda > Neomphalida > Peltospiridae > Dracogyra > Dracogyra subfuscus. The sequence goes on from JAECMU010389173.1 coordinate 4,939, forward strand.
AACGACCACGGACACAACGAGCGACCTGCTGGACACCTCCATGGCCCAGCCGCCGCCTCTACTCCCACGTCCGCTCCGGTGCAGCGGTCGACTATATCATACCGCTCCCGTTGAGCCGCATGTTGTTATTGTTGGTGCGACGGCGGCTGGAAAGAGAAAATACACATCTCTTACAATCCAGCCGGTCCGACAGCCGAACACTCATCCCCCTTCCCCAAGCGCGAGTACGAATGGCATTTAGCCATTGGGAAGTTGAAATCGCAGTACCACGACTTCGTGCAGGGGGACACTACAGATACGGCGAAGCTGAGGGGCAGGTCCTCCAACCAAAACTGGAGCTCCACACACTCAGGCTGCAGGGAAACAAGATGGGAATCATCGTGACCCACCGGCGCCAGATGACGTACCGCCAAGCAATCCTAATGGCAGAGATGGATAGCCACACCAGGATTGTCAAGACGATCTGCGTCGCTAGCTACGAAGTCGTCATCCAGGTCTTGGCCACGAGTGTGACTCCGCTCCTCAGCTTGCCGTAGGCGCAACCCTACATAGAACAGGTAACCTGCTTTTTGTGCACATTGGACCATCATTCAAAATTTTAAGATTTACTTTTTTGTAAACAGTCCAACACACTTTTATTTGATTGACCGACACAAATGCTCAAATCACTTTAAAACCTTTTCGGCCGAGCACTCTAATTTATATTTGGGTTTAAACGTTTTTGTTCCAGACAGCTTCTAAATTTTTATTGCAAATTCCGCCCACCTCAAAGTTACCCTCCGCACCCCTCGCCCACACTTCCTGGCCCGGACTTAGTTACTAGCGAAAGTCGGAGGTTAAGCCCGTGACAGGCGTGCGTGAACCTCTTGTTTTGTTTAACGACACCACTAGTGAACATTGATTGTTAATTATCGGCTACTGGATATTAAATATTTAGTCTTAGAGAGGAAACCCGTACATTTTTCCAGATCAGTAACAAGGTTTTTTTATATGCACCATCCTACAGACAGGATAGCACATACCACGGTATTTGATATACCATTGAAGTGCACTGGCTGGAACGAGAAATAGCCCAATGGGCCCACCGACAGGGATCGATCCTAGACCTACTGTGCATCAGGCGAGCGCTTTACCACTACATCTCGCCCCGCTAGATGAAAAATGACTGTTCTGCAAATTATTACTATGTGTGATCTTAATAACGCATTAGTAACTTCAGAATCTTCCTTGTTTACTCGTGTAAACACACCGAGAGTCGTGTCCCCAATCGACGTATCTTGATTTATCTTTAACTTAACGCGATCCAATATCCCAGAGAGCAGCCACCTTTCGTCATTAATTGTGTATTATGATCTGATTCGGAAACAAACCAGATTGCTCCAGCTTCCTAACAACCAGCCGTGCAGCTTACATACAAGGAATTACTGCGGCGGCTCTGGGAGTTTCTTTCCTTCCGTCTAATTTTAAGCTTTCTTCAGACTCCAAATTATATTTGTTTCCTCACTATTTCATCACCGTTTACATTAAAAGCATTAAACCTAATTATTAGACAGCGCAAAATATTCTGAGCTAACACAGGATTTTGATCGTTAAATTACACACCGCTTACGTCCTGCTTAAATGATGAATGTAAGCAACACGGTTATCTCCCATTCTTGACACCCAGTAGCCGATGTATTGTTCGTGCTAGGGTGTTGTTAAAAACATTCATTCATTCATTCATTCATTCATTCATTCATTCATTCATTTATTCATTCGTTCATTCATTCATTCATTCATTCATTCATTCCCTCCCATTCTGCCTACAACTCACTTTGCCTACACCCATTTTGCTTACAGTCCACTATGCCTACACTCAGTTTGCCCACAGTAAGGTATGAATTTGAATCACAAAATAAAAAACTAAATCGCCTCACTGGTGTGGTCAGTGACCTGTCAGCCATAACAGAGGCGTTGAAGAACGTCCCACTCTTATTAAATAACCTTAAAGCAGCACAGGACGCCCTCAAGACAAATGTTGACCTTATTTAAAAAAAAAGAAAAAAAGTTGATAACGGTTGTTTGAATATACGTCGTTTCGATGACGAGAAGAGCTTGGGTGTTTCGTCTCTAAAATCAAAAGTGATATTAATAAATTCAAAAGTGAAAGGCATTGAACAAAGTGTTGAAAGCATGACAGATTTAATCAAATCAGTCACAAGAAAACGTTTATAAGAAAACGTTTATCAAACGTTGACAAGGACGTTAAATGCGACACCAACAAGGAAACTTACTCTGGCAACGTTCTCGATAACCAAATCACCGCCAAAGTCTCAAACACCTAAGAACTATACATGGGACCAACATACACATAATGTCCAGCATTCTGACTGTGTGCAAATTACGACGGAGTCGCCTAACCACACCATTTCAAAAGACAGAAATGTTAACCCTGACGATAATGTAGAAAGCGGGCACCATAGCCCAGTGGTACAGTGCCCGCCTAATGCGCGGTCGGTCTAGGATCCATCCCCGTCAGCTAACCACTGGGGTTTTTTCTCAACATAACCATATGTCCGACGCCGATATAACCGTACTTATCATGTGTTGAGTGCGTCGTTAAACAAAAAAAAAAATTAAAAAATTAAAAATTTGTTAATAATAATGTAGAAACTGTCATCAAGCCTACACAGACTGAGTCAGACATACTCATTACTCAGATGGGACTATACCAATTAAAATCTCATCGGTGACAGCGTTAAAATATTGGCCTAAAACTACTATACACAACGTATCAACTAAAATACGAACCATAGATATGAATACTACACCACCTCACCCAGAGTAGTAACTGAGTTAAATGGCACCTTCCATGGCTCATTTTCGAGATCACAGGATGTTGTTACAAGCCCCGTCAATTCCACACAAAATGGTAGTGCTCAGTTTTACAGGCACCCTGTGTATGTTTCAAGCACAAATGTGCCTGACACCTTGGTACTGCACAAAATAAAAATGCTGGCATTTATTACCTACATAAAACTGTACTTGATGCAAAGCAACCACTGTCACATTTATCACCAATGGCTGGACTCACAACTTTAACTCCTCCATTATAAGTTCGGGTCACTTCGAACTTTGACCCAGCCGAGATGCTATTTGGTGGAGTACTACCCTCAGGATAACAACGGCATTGAAAATTCGCCTGATCCATCTAGACCCAAAGCGACGCTTGCGGTAAAGATCGGTACAACACGACGAGATCACGAGAACACGGCGACCGAGATTGGCAAAAATATCGGGGTGTGGATCCCTTCAGACCAATGCTGTGCAACTCTGCCCTTACAAACGAAATTCAGCGGGATATCAAAACACAGAATAGCTCGGTTTTACATCGGCGGTATAAACAAGACATCTACACTGAGACCGGACAACGAAACTTTCTCAGCGACAGAGAGGTCAAAATAATTCATCTTAGATTCTTCAATAGAGAATATAGAAATTCGGCTTCTGCTCAATTAGATGTGTTTTGTCGAATATCGCGAAATTATCGAAAATAAAAACTTCTGGCCTAAAGGTGTATATGTTAAACCATGGCTGTCGAAACAAAAGTTTCTCTGCAAATTCAACAACCACTCTTTCAACGGTTCAGAAGAATATTAACATAATGTGCTGGAACTGACGTGGTGTAATTTCAGCCACTCCTTATCTAGTCAACTGTTTAACTAAATATAACATTAATATTTGCGGTATTAGTGATGTCATGTTATGTCATAGGATTTTGCGTGCACATTCAGAACAAGCTGTTGTAGCGCACACCAATCTCGGTCGCCGTGTTATCGTGATCTCGTCGTGTTGTATCGTTCTTTACCGCAAGCATTACTTTGGGTCTAGATGGATCAGGCGAATTTTCAATGCCGTTGTTATCCTGAGGGTAGTCTGTGTAGGCTTGATGATAGTTTCTACATTATCGTCGGGGGACCGGCCTCGGTGGCGTCGTGGTTAGGTCATCGGTCTACATGCTGGTAGGTACTGGGTTCGGATCCCAGTCGAGGGATGGGATTTTTCATCCAGATACCTACTCCAAACCCTGAATGAGTGCTCCGCAAGGCTCAACGGGTAGGTGTATTCCACTTGCACCGACCAGTGATCCATAACTGGTTCAACAAAGGCCATGGTTTGTGTTATCCTGCCTGTGGGAAGTGCAAATAAAAGATCCCTTGCTGCCAATCGGAAAGAGTAGCCCATGAACCAATATCTGTGTGGTCCTTAACCATATATCTGACGCCATATAACCGTAAATAAAATGTGTTGAGTGCGTCGTTAAATATTCCAAAACAGATTGCTACCAAAGCTGAAATTATTAGTTTGTATGAACAAATTGTTAATACTATAACAAATGCAGCTTTAAAAACCATACCTACTGTCAGATTTAATCAACACACCAAGCCCTAGTCGACTAAGACAGTTTAAAATGTTATGCTGAAATGTCTTTTCGTAGGAGGCTTTGGCTAGCTGAAGGCAGACCTCGTGGGATGTAATTCTCCACCTTTAAGATGAACATGCAAGTAAAAGACATATTTCGATCAAATCTAAACAAGGCGTACTTGAGCCACAAGACAGAAACATATGCTTTGGGCTAAACTGAGGAACAAAAAGAAAAGTAGTTCTATCATGTCTCTCAGTATTGCCGACAACACAATTACTCACCCCAAAGATATTTGCAACGCCATGGCAGATTACTTTAGCAGTGTATTTAGTGATACAACAGAAAACAAATGTTTTTGATGACAACTTCAAATCATACTTAGAAGAAAAGGTATCCGATTTTAAACGTCACACTTTAACCTCAGATGAAGAATTCTTTATATCTGACTCTCTAGTTAAGAAAATATGCTCTAACCTACCAAACAATAAAGCCTGTGGTTCCGACGGAATATTCTATGAACACATCAAACACGGAGGCTCTTATCTCTTCTATTGCCTGGAACAACTTTTCTCACTTATTATTAACAACAACTGTATTTTCGATGAATGGCACCTTGGTGTCCTTGTCTGCATATTCAAGGGGCATAACAAATCCCGATTAAACTGTGATTCTTATAGGGGTATTACTCTTCGTTCTGTGATCTTCAAGATATTTGAAAGTGTTCTGGACTCCTTAATGCCACAGTTAAAAGCAACTAGAGTGTATCCTAATAACCATCAATGCGGATTCCAACGCGATCTGTCAAGTCCAGACACGTCGTTCGTGCTTCAAGAAACCATTAACCACTACAGAGAAAACAGTGACTGTACTAACGTTGCGTGTTTGAATAGCTCGAAAGCTTTTGACACTGTGTGACACACAAGGTTAATGTTTAAATTGTCAGAAATTGGACTCTCTCCTAAAATCTGGATAATATTGGACAGTATATACAGTAACGCCAAATCCTCTGTCCTAGTAAACAATATTTATTCAAGAACATTCTGACAATCTAGGGGACTGTGTCAAGGTGGCATTCTTGCTCCAAAAGTGTATGTACTATATATAAATGATTTATTAAACAAATTAAGTAAGTCAAAGAAAGGATGAATGATTATGGATGTTCATATATCGTATTCAACACAAGCAGACGATATTGCCCTTATTTCTCCTTCCCCTCGTAACATGCAAGACATGCTTCTGATGTGTGAACGGTATAGTTCCAAATGACGATTTACATCCTCATCGCAGAAAATTCAAATCATTAACTTTGCCAAAGAACCTGATCCAGTGTTTTTTTCTTTAAAATAAACAACTTCCAAATACAACTTCTATTAAACATGTTGGTATAACAATCCAAAAACACTTTGACCACTGGGAAAGGACAATGGAATCATGTAAAACAATAAAATCTACAAGCATGGCCCTCCTGCAATCCGGCTGTCATCCATCTGGTCTCAATCACAAGTGCAACACTCGTAAAGGTACTATGTCTGGGAATATCGTTATATGGATGCGAATTATGGAACGATATTTCAAGGAATGAACTGTTGGCATTAGAACGTGCATTTAGGTTATCTATTAAGAATATTCAGGGTTTGACCAAACGAACTCGAACAGATATCTGCCTGGGATTGATTGGTATCACCTCTATTGAAGCAATAATAGACATGCACAACTTATATTTTCCGGGTCACCTCCTACGGACCCCAACTTGGACCTTGGTAGATAAAGTTATAACCAGTAGATTGCTACGTTTTAAAAACAAATTTGTTACAATTCCTTTAGGTTCTATAACAGATATACACAAGATTATGTGTAAATACAAACTTTCAAATCATCTGATTGATTTTTATAATAAATCAATATTTCTATCGAAACATATGTGGAAACGACTAGTTAAGAAAAGCGTGTTTGATTTTTAAGAATGAAAGTGGCAAACACAAATCTCGTCCTCGCCAGAAATCAGTCATTTTCTGAATATTCATCCCAATTTAAATATCCATAAAGCATGGCAAAGTTCTCGTGTGAACCCATTATTAAAAGAACGCGCACATCATGTAATTAATGTATGCGCTTCGTGGCGACCTATGTCATGTGAAGGAGTGTGTCCCCTCTGTCACTTAAATTATTGTGATTTGCTAGTACATGTTATATGTCATTGTCAATTTATATTTGAAATTAGAGACGAATTCTGGATATCTCTTCTGGACATTGGACCAGTGGAACTCAGTGTCGTTCTTCACAGTCTTCCCGATTGTGTTTTCATTACTAAGATATCATCTTGTGAATCTCCAATTAATGTTGATGAATCGATAGAAAGTACTTGCTGTGAAACCGTTATCTATTAACTTTATCTACTAAGGAAACAATACTTTGAAGCTACCAACAGCAAACCATACGTAATTGTATTACTCCATAAACTGTATGTGCTCGTATTTTAAAGGGACATACCCTAGTTTCAGTTCATGAAAAATAACATTAAGTTTAGTTTAATTTACAAACCTGTAACACATTTTGATAAAGTTACAATTGAGTGAAACATGAGTCTTTGACTTTGAAATGGTGAAATACCCTCTAAAATAGAAAGAATAAAACTCGACTACATAACTGTTACCTCTCAGAGACACGTGCCTTTTTAAAAATATGAGAAATGCATTTTGTGATATTAAAAACATCAGGATGACCAATAAACACTTCGAATGTACGGAAATGGATACTTTAAACAATACAATTTACGTAAAGTTTGATTTCAGTTATCAAAAAACGCCTCTAATAGTCAAAACTATGTCTTAGTGTTTAAAAACTAGGGTATGTCCCTTTAATCACTATGTACCCTCGGTTCGATGCATGTTCTGCTTATCCACGTTTATCATTGTTTTATTTATTAACTTATTGTATGCTTGTATGTTTGCATTTATGTAATGAAATGTATTTATATGTTACAACTCTCTAGTTAGAGGAATAAAGACTATGGATATAAACAATTAAGATGACAATGAACATAAGTAATGTAATTGGGGTTTAGTTGCGTAAAGGTGATTGCATGCTCGTTATGGTGATTGGCCTGAGTCCAATGATCCCATACTGTGTTTGTCATTTTATTTTGTTATGCTACTTTTATAAATAGGGATCATACCTGAGATGTTCCACTTTTAACTGAGGATGCCATACCGAGTGTAGGCAAACTGGGCTGTAGGCAAACTGAGTGGAGGCAAAGTGGGTTGTAGGCAAAATGGGAGGACACCAGTAACACAGGAGTTTTTCTGTTCGCACTAATGCCAATCTTATTAAAGTCAGCTAACCACTGGGTTTTTTTTCTCGACATAACCATATGCCCGACGCCGATATAACCGTACTTAAAATGCGTTGAGTGCGTCGTTAAACAAAACACAAAAAAAAAAAAAAAAAAAAAAATC
>JAECMU010389478.1:0-11731 GCA_016106625.1 Dracogyra subfuscus
AGGGTTTTTTCACTAGCTGTCTGGCTAGTTATAGTAATTATTTACTAGCCTAACACTGAATATCACTAGCCATGGGAGTGGGGCTACCATAATCTAGAAGCCTTGTGACTTGTCATTACAAGTCATGTTGGGCCACGAGAATGGAAGTTATAAATTTGCGTCCACCGCCCACATGCTGTGAAAGGTACCGCTGAAAATGTTCATTATTTACAAAAAATTAAGCATTTAAAAAAACAAATGCACTTAATGATCATCACACAAATTCAAGTTCCAAATTGTCAATAGTGATAATGTCTACGAGGTCTTTCGCGCCAAAACTGTCCTCTCTGTCATAAATTTTGAAATGTATAGCATTGAATCTTCGAGCAGGAAGCAGTATATTCCAAACATTGACGAAAATTGCCGAACTCTTCATGTGTCAAATGATGTGATAATAGATCAACAGCCCTTGAAATTCGGACCAGTTTGCTACGGCAGTTAAGTACCGTCGTAAATCAATTTTGCAACGGCACTACAGCGGCAATTTTAAAGAAAAGATTAATGCTGTCAAAATTATTCATATATGACCCACTGCAGTAATAATATGCTTAAAATGACATCTCATCTTTACTTTCGTAAACTTCTATACTGGAATAAACCGATTTATGTTAAATTGAAAACATTGGGCCACACTCGATTATAAATGCTTTTTTTTCTGGGATCTGTAATTGGGACCGTTAGAGAAACAATTTCTACAGAGTTTCACCACTCAGATTTGTGACGACAGTGAAATGTTGTCGAAAATAAATCTTTGCGATAGCTTTTGTGACGGGATTGCCGTTGCAAATATTTAGGGCTGGATCAATAAAAATAAATAATAATGAAAAAAGAAAAAAAAGCCTCAGGTGTTTTTAAAATTGTTTGGATGCAAATCTATAACTTTATTCTCTTGGCCTTACCGTAAGATGCTTAACATAATAACATATTAAAATGCTATAATGGTTGTGCCCCTAACTGCGTTATGGTTTAAATTCCTTTAGCGGGCAGCATAGCCCAGTGGTACAGTGCCCGCCTGATGCGCGGTCGGTCTAGGATCGATCCCTGTCAGCTAACCACTGGGTTTTTTCTCTCGACATAACCATATGTCCGACGCCGATATAACCGTAATTTAATGTGTTGAGTGCATCGTTAAACAAACCAAAAATAAATAAATTCCTTTACGTTTCGTTTTATGTGCATAGTTGTTTTGTGTCTATAGAGTTGTCTGCTGTTCGTTGTTTATTTCAATATAATATGTGTAAGGGTTTTCTTCAGTTCACAATTCAGAATAATTTTCAGTGATTTGGAAAGACTTCCAAACGTTCCAGCATGCATGCTAATACTACCACTAACCCGAAACCTATTCCTGAATGAACTGAATGCTGGAATGTTTGGAAGTCTTGCCAATGATTTTCATCAGATCAATAATAAAGTTTAACTTTCAGGTTCTGTTACACATAGCTCGAGTGACATCTAAAACTTCCCTTATTGACTGCGTATCATGATATTTGAATTAACTTACATGTTGTTAACTAACACACTACACACTATGCAAAACGATCACTGGCATCGTGGTCAGACCATCGGTCTACAGGCTGGTAGGTACTGGGTTCGGATCCCAGTCAAGGCATGGGATTTTTAATTCAGATACCGACTCCAAACCCTAACTGAGTGCTCTGCAAGGCTCAATGGGTTTGCTGTAAACCACTTGCACCGACCAGTGATCCATAACTGGTTCAACAAAGGCCATGGTTTGTGCTATCCTGCCTGTGGGAAGCGTAAATAAAAGATCTATTGCTGGTAATCGAAAAGAGTATCCCATGAAGTGTTGACGGCGGGTTTCCTCTCAAAATCTGTGTGGTTCTTAACCATATGTCTAATGCCACATATAACTGTAAATAAAATGTGTTAAGTTAAATAAAACATTTCTTTCCAGATGCAAAACGAACATGCCATACTTCTTTGTGGTAACATAGTGCAAAGTGTGTACCCATGTGACAATTAAGGCATTTGGCCTGGTATGCATATTCAACGATATATAATGCACATTGAGTTTTCGCTAGCTTGTTTAAGGATGGTGCAGCACCATGCCTCAATAGACTTAACACCATCACCATGCCTCAATAGACTAACACCATCTTGCCTTAATCAGCACCATGATGCCCTGAGATTAAACAAGCCTTTTACAGTAATTAATTCTAAAATTGCCTTTATAAAACAACAAAAAAGGTATTATTAATGATTAAAATATGCCTTTTATATGTTTTGCTATTCATTTATGCAAGCACATACGTTGTAAATTACATTAATGTTTTTTCATTTAAATTTGCGCCAGTAGAGGCTTTAGTTATGTTTAAGTAGTTGTTTGGGTAACACTACTTAGTAGTTAATTAACTTTTCATTTCAGGTTCGTCCCTTCCGGCCTCATGTAAAATAACTCTTGTTGTGAAATAAATGTGCGAACATTGTTGTTGGTCGAGTTCATCTCTGGCGTTGGTGTATTTTTAATGAAAAACAAGTGCCCCAAAAATGGTGATTTTTTTTTGCGGATGTATCGCAATGTTCTGTAATAATATCCACCACAGTAAGCCAACAACAAGTATATATTATTTTGCAATACAAAATAAGCCACCATTGTCAAAAGTGTTGAAATAACTGTATTATGTTTTGTACATAAATTAATACACGTACTGTAGTAACTGAAATAATAATCAGTGTTTTCTTTCTGTGGCCTGTACCTGTGGTTCCTGATTGGCAGGTGTATATTTAGATGGTCCTCAGAAACTGTCTAGACACACAAAAAAGACGTGCCTCTTTTATTAAGATCACAAGGTATTGTTTGATAGCCACACAGACACCCCTCAAATCATAATGGACATTATCAGCAGTCCTGCTTTATTATTGTAAGTCATTCTGTAAAACCCATTATTAAGTAGACTTTCCCATCTAAAATCACAAAACTGACCAGTCATGTAGTTCCAAAGAAAAGAAAATTATCACTTAGGTGTCATGAGTGGTCATTTTTAACGTACCCTACCAATAGGCTTAATAATAAACATTCTTTTCTTTGGATTTTTTTAAAAGAGAAAAGTACTATAACTCCATTTCATTCTATTTATAAATGCAAACTGAAATATATTGCGTTAAATAGTTTATTATACTATCAAGTCATTTATGTGGTTTTACAAGTCAGGTTGATAAAAGTGAAGTGCCTTGTAAATGAGAGCGTTTGTTTGTGCTTGGAGGATTTGGACGGAGCTGACGTCACTACACCCCAAGCTATACCACAGGAGGTCACACAAAAATTAAAAATGGCTACCCCCAGTTAGCAGGAATAATCATGGTTTTTTTTATTAACTCTAAAATTACATGTTTTTCATTTATTAAAGTACCAGTATGTATTGGTGGTCCAGGTATGCATCTTTCCAACACATAAGGCTGTTATTTAACAACATGTAAGTTTAATGTCATGACTGGACTCAAGAATAATCAAAATAAAGCTCTGTGGCAACAGATTTCAGTCCTTGGTTTTTGACAAATATAGGTGAGTGAAAACTTGCACAGCTAAATATGCTAAGGCAAGTGAAAAATCACTCTCCAAAATAAATAAAATAGGCAGCGTACCTCCAATTGAATTTTGACTGGTATGTCTACAAAATTGTCTATTAAACCAGTATTTCCCGATTTGTTCAGGACAGAGAAATACCAGTTTAACGACTGCATGGAAGCCACTGCCATGTTTTTAATTTGTATTGTTTTATAAAAGGACATTCCTATCAGCTAAATGAGCTATGAAAACTTGAGTTTAGAATACAAAAGTGAAAATAAATATACCCATCTATTTTACATGCGCCGTTTGTTGAGTGTAACGTGCACTGTTTTTCACACTCTTCAGATTGCACCCGCGTACCTTAAAAAGCAAGGTCTGAGATTTAGATGAAAAAGTGTATTTTAGACACACTAGCTGGCTACTAGATACATGTATGTATGTAGGTATATACAGTGGATTCTTGTCTAAACCGGATTATCTCTGCATAAACTGGTCCATTTCTGAAGCCCCGTCCAGCTACCATTTATTTCTTAGGCATAAATCTCTGCCTAATGCGTATTCTATCTATGTACACCAGATCAAAAATCAAAAACGAAAGAACCGTTCATGCATTAATTACCTCTGTCTACACTGGATTGGGATTTGACTGAACGATGATCATCAGTCGCCAAATAATCAGGCCGCCGCCACAAGATCAAATACAAAATGTAATCCCACTTGTGTGAAGTTTACTCTGATTGCCTTAGATCAATCGGATTAATATTAGTGTATGTGTTAATACCTAACTGATTTCACTCTAATGAATTCGGTGAGTTATACTTCTCAACCTAACGCATGTATATAGAGGTGCAAGTCACTCGTATGTTTTGTGTTGTCTTATTTCATTTATAAATAATGGCGGAGGGGACCTCAAACCAGCAACCTATCGAACTTTCGTTAGAAACTAAAGTCAAATTAATACAAGAATTTATTTCAAATCCACCGTCGAAGCAGAAAGATTTAGCAAACAAATTTAATATCTGTAAACAAACAACCATCCATGGGTTCAAATGTCATTGTTAAACGCGAGTTGTTGATCATTCAAGAACCATAACTCTGGATGAACTCCGTCTAAAGCGGTCCTCTATGTAAACCGGACTATTTCAATGGTACGAAGTGAGTCCAGTTTAGCCAGTCCACAGTGTGTGTGTGTGTATATATTGAAGTGGTGATGGAATGAAAAACTAGTTGTTTTTGGATATTTTTGAAACTTTAACAGAACAATCTCAGAATACTGACATGTGAGAATATGTTTCTTTCAGGTTCATCAAGTATTGACAGTGTGTTGTACATGTTAGTGATAAACATCGTTTGAATGATGAGTGAGTTCAAAGTTCACCACCATGTCAGCGAGCTGATGAACTTGCTGGGGTAAGTGCTGCACTGATCACACTGGTTTGGCTAATTTGACACTCAATTCTTTGTTTTGAAATTTATCTAAGTAAAATATTTCATTTACTAATATTTTGGTATTTTATTACATTATTGTGTAGATCTGTATTTTTCTTAATATAGACATTGCCTGTTAATTGATATTTTACCATCAATAAAAAATATTGTCAGTCACTTAGCATAAGTAAAGCTTTTGAAAACAATGGATAAACTGATTTTTATACAAACAAAAATTAATTATTCAACCATTGCAATTGCCCATGGCAGTCGGCATTGCCATGGAGATGACTGTGGGGGGTTTAATTATCTGCAGCACCTTTTTATTGGGAACTATATTAAAAAAGGTTTCCCATGGTATGTATTCTGCCGTGGACATTTTTTGAATTGCATGGGCTGTTCTTTAAACATTATTTTAACAAAAATAAGAACAAATGTTTTGCTAAGTGGCTGTCAGTATGGTAAAAACTCATGATTCATTCATCATATCATTAAATGCAAAAATATTTGAAGAAAATGTTATGTTGAATATGAGAAGAGATATGTTTGATGAGTGACACTTGGAAATGTATTCTTTAGGTATCTTTTACTATAGTACTGTCAGAAATATAATAAAAAAGATTTTCGTCGATTATTTCTTACATACAGTGTATTAAACTGACAAATAAATATTTTGTAAATATCTATTTAATGATAGTCTACCTAATTTAGCATTTACTTGCATGGGCGTTCAATGATGTTCAAGGTGCTTTTTACTCTTGAAATTAAAAGAAAAATGTCAGCAAACAGGTGATTTGTACACTTAATTAGAACAGACTATAAAAAAAAATGGTCAACATGTGTCAATTTCAATATGTGAGGGACTGTTTCTGATGATGGTTTGCCCTATCCCTCTCCAAAACAAAATATGTTTTGTCATTTATAAGTAACTTTTGAGCAAACCTATCAAGAGCCATTATAACAATATTATACCGGTATTAAAGGTGCTATCTCGATGTTACTAAATAACAGCTATTGCAAATCTTCTTTTTTTAATAATAATAAACTTTTGATTTAACATTTAAAGACACCTTTAACAATATGCCAATAAATGATTATAGGAAATAATTTTATCTACTGGTAGAAAATATTGTTTTTATTGGAGAATCTTTATCACAGCTCACATTATACAGCACCTGTAAATTGTTGCAAAATTGAGTAAATTTCTAATGTACTTATATGGAATTTATATTTAATAAATATGCTTGTCATAATTAATAATTTATGCTTCAGTTCAAAATAAAAAGTTAACTTGCAGTTTTAAATTAAAAGTTTGTTTAAGGGTAAATGAAATTGACACATATCGATCAAAGAAAGAAAGAAAGAAATTTTTATTTAACGACGCACTCAACACATTTTAATTACAGTTATTTGGCATCAGACATATGGTTAAGGACCACACAGATATTGAGAGAGGAAACCCGCTGTCTCCACTTCATGGGCTACTCTTTCCAATTGGCAGCATGGGATCTTTTATATGCACCATCCCACAGACAGGATATCACATACCACAGACTTTGATATACCAGTCGTGGTGCACTGGCTGTGACGAGAAAAAGCCCAATATTTACTTGTCAGTTTAATATGAAAGAAATAATTGATGAAAATCATTTTTATTCTATTTCCGACAGTGCTTTAGTTTTATATTGTATTGATCAGGGTTTTATCATCTATGTTTCTAGACTCCCCACAATTCTACAGAGGCTATGTCATTTTATATTCCCAGTTTTGGAGCAAAAAAAAACCCGGTCTGAATGTAAATCTCATTCACGTGACAAACCTTCCCTCCCCAATAATGTTTTGTAATGCACAATACATATATTTATTTGAATAAACACAAGTACATGTAGCATTGCTTTTTTAATTCTAATTTGGCTTAATAAGATGTTTTTGAAATGAAACTAAAAATTCAAAATGTTTGGTGAAATAATATTAAAATTCCCAATTTCAAAGCCATGGATGTCACGTCACATTTTAGAAATAAAATCCTGTTGAAGGTATTTGTGAAAATCTCCAAAGTTTGAATGTGACAGATACCTTCATTTTGTTTTTAAAGAGTGAGGTCAACGGATGAAGTCGGTGCGGAGGTGTATACGGAGATGCTGCTGAAGAACACAACACCCTACATTACAACACAGGTGAACAGTGTTTTTCTTGTGTACCTTTTACACACACACACAGACACACATACACAGAGAAACACGCACACACACACAGACACACACACACACAAACAAATTTGTTTTATGTGTATAATTTAGCCAAGATAGGCTGATACAGTACTAACAGTTTTCACCAGGAATTCTTCTGAGGGTGGAGTTCTGTGATTTCATCCAGCTTTCTCCTTCATAATTGCAAACAACCATCACTTCTACAGAGTTTGATAATCGATACTGCCCACTTACTCACAGATGAATGATAACTTAACACTTTACTGTCACCTAATCTTTTCAAAGTATATGTGAATAATTAATTAACAACTTCTTAATCTCTCTAAAAACAATGTCATTCTGCAGTTTGAGGGTATGGATCCTTATTCTCTAAGCATTAAGAGTATATATTTTGATCTCTTTTAGTATTACTGTCTGCAAAAATCCCTTGTATTAGTTTTGTTAGAAAGTGTTAACATTATGTTATGTGAGTGAACCTCTACATGCTGCTACATGTCTATCACTATACGCTTACGAGATAATGTTACCGGTACTTCATTTCAACTTAATTTCATGCTTATATCCAATTAATGTTCAAGCACACTGACCTGGACACACACCTCAGGTATCTGGGCTGTCTGTCCAGGACAGTTAGTTAGTGAGAGAGAAGACGGTATAGTGGTCTTACACCTACCCATTGAGTCATTAAAACTTGGTCTGGGTGGGAGCCAGTACCAGGGCTGTGAACCCTGTACCTACCAGCCTTATGTCCGATAACTGAACCATGACACCAGTGTACATTTTATACATTTGTTTAAATAATGGATTCTCTTGTTCTTGTCTTATATCCAGGTATCAGCACACCAAGCCAAACGGAATATCGCTTCGTTAACTAAAACACCTATTGAATTCCTCGCTAAATATGATGACCTTAAGAGCAAAAAGTAAGTTTTAGACAAAGGTGAATCTATTAAATTCCATCCAGCAATGAATCATAATATTCCATATTATATATTACAGATATGTGTATTTTGTCAGTACTCAAGTTTGTAAGTATTTACATAAAGGAACAGTTACTACTGACATACATGTAACAATTATCCTAGAAACATTATTATTTGATTACTGATTTTTACAAGAAAATATTCTTTATAAGACATTAATTACATTGTTTGGTTGTGGTCTTGGGTGGAGGTGGTGCTTAATATAACTACCTCCCACTTAAAAATATAATGAATACCTTTAATTGTAACAAAATTTAATTTGCATCTGTATATAGTATATACTAAACAGGTGTAGAACTTCATGTCTGATTGTTTTGCTGTTTTGCTCTTTGTTATTTTTCAGTGTGCGAGACTTGGATCCACTGGTCTACCTGCTGTCTAAACTTGCTAAAGAAGACTCTTTACAGGTAGATAAGATCATCACATCCTTGTTACGGTGTGGTCTATCCTCCATCCCCTGTTGGAAATGGGCATACATATCTGAACATTTTAGTCCTGCATATATGGAAAACCAGTGGATTGATTCTGTCTAAACTTGTAAATTTTAGTTTATTAGTCTCCTTCCGGTCCAACTGGAGGAGGCTATAGGTTTCTTCTCCGTCTGTCTTGTCTGTACGTCAGTCCATCCATCTGTCCCACTTATTATTAAACATTTTTTTACAATGCTTGAGATATTAATCTGAAATTTTGTGTCTAGCTTTATTGAGTACTGTCACAAATCAAATTGGACTTGATGGTGATTTACCCATTGTTGTCAGAATTATGGTCCTTGAATTTAGGATATATGGAAATTTGTTTTCCAAACTTACTTACCCCAAGATATTGAGCTGAAATTTTGTGTATGGCTTTGCAATGTACTATTACAAATCAAACTTTGACCCATTTTGACAGTTATCCCCCTTGAATTTACTAGATATGAAGGTGTTTTTTTTTAACTTTCTTTTTCAATGCCTGAAGATATTGAGATTAAATTTGGTATATTGCTATATCCTGTACTGTTACAGATTATTTTTTAACTTTCACAGAGAATTATTCACAGAATTATTGTCCTTGATTTTAGATAATAAAAAAAAGTTGTCCTGTTTGGGCACGTGCATTGCTTTAGTAGTACTCTCAGAATGCTTGTTATACTTTGTTTTTCAATTTTCCGATGAAATAAGGTGGGATGTCAGTGGGTAGTAGAGCTCTAAGTTGAGGTGTTACGGATCATGAGGCCATTTACAAATGTATGTGATAGCTTTCTTTTAAACATTTTAATTTATTGCTATTATTATTATTCATTCATTCATTCATTCATTCATTCATTCATTCATTCATTCATTCATTCATTCATTTATTTTCCCACACTGCAGCAGACGAAAGAGTTCCTTGAGAGGAATGCTAATGAGAAGGCTGAGAGTGCCGGGATGACGTTGATGCCACACAGCACGATCACGTCACAGCTTCCAGCCCCGGGCACGAAGATGTCAGAGCAAGAAGTATCCGAGGTATGGCTTTGTAGTTTTACAACTTTATATTTTGTGTGAAATTATGAAAAATAAAAATACACTGACATGTAAACTACGTTGTCTGCTCTCTGAACTATTTTCACAATAAATAGAAAAAGTTTTGATTTTAATTTAGCAAAGCATTTTTAATAAAAGAAATAATTTTGAATTTGTATGACGTCAGTATTACAGTGATGAACTTTACATCTCTTTACAATAACAATAAATTGGATATGTGACTTTTCTGTTTTAAGAACGCTGCAAATTCCAATACAAAATTGCTATTATAATGTTTTTATTTAAACATTATTTATGAATCTGATTATGTTTGAAGAAAATCTTATAATGTTGTTTTTTTACCATTTACAACATATGGATTTTAAGTGAAATTTTGGTAAAATATGTTATATTTATTGTGTATGAATCCAAAATAACTAGGTGAAAACTGACTCGTTGAGTGTATGCAGTGCCGAAAACTGTCAGTTTTAAAATTGCAGGCAAATTAGTTTTTAATTAGACTTGCATATTAATGAATTGTATGAATGTTTAAGCATAAACTTAGTGCCACTGTTTAACATGCAGTCAGCTGAGTGTTGGGTTTTCTCTTGTAGTGTTTGTAATAGTGACAAATGTGTAGAGATGATGTCATGAGTAAATTTGAAAATGATCAAACTAAAATATCTACCAATGATGTGATATGCTGGATGTTTAGAATTGTTCCTTTCATTATGACAATGGATATTGTAACTTAATATGTGTGTAAAATAATTTAAAAATATTTTTAATATTACTAAACAAGTTTCTTTCTTTCTGTGAAACATATAACAAATGAAAGTTAAGATAAAAATATTTTGTTTGCTGTTGGTGTGTATTTGAAACAAGGATTATAATTCTTCAATGCTCTCCCTTCTCAGGTAAAAGATAAACTTTTACAACAAGCCAAAGCTGTTCCTGCAACATCGTCTTCAGAATTCTTGCGCAAAGCTCTGAGAGAAAAACAGCTGAAGAGAAATGGTATTAAGAAGTAGAACTTTACACAAACCATGAATACTTGATTACAAACTTCTGGGCCTTTTTCCAGATAGATGGGGTTAACCCAGGTCCTATGTAAAACACAACTTCTGTTATTTGGGCCATACAGGTACAGTTTAATATTAATATAACATGAAAGAAACTGAGACCAATAAATCATTTAGTTAGAATGTGAGGAGTGATTTTGTCTTCTAGAAAAGTTCTGGTGAAAATAAAGCATATTTTCTTTTGTTGAAATGTAAGTTGCAGAAGGTGAGATAGTTATGGCCACCTGGTGTTTGTATATTTAGATTTATTTATTAAAAATTGTAAGACAGTATTTGTATAACAAATTAGATATATTATACTTTGCATGTTTTTGCATGTAACAATTTATATAAAATAAACAAAACCTTGATCCCTACTAAGTTTATAAAAACACAGTTTAGGAGAAAAAATAAATGAGTAAGCATTTTTTACTGCATAGTGTTTTTTAACATTGTTTACCAATGAAGACTGAACATTTTCTTTCGATGGAAACTTAATAATCTTTCAGTATGTAAGTTATTTCAGTGATTGATTTTGTTTCATGATTTTGCTTAGGTAGTAACATCAGAGCTTTTTGTCTGTTTTTTAGAATGTATAAGCTTATTATTTTTAAGTGAATATTCCTCTACAACCCGAGTGGTTATTCCAGAGACCATCTCTCACTATGGACTTCATGGTTGGCGTTGACGGACCACAGGATCAGGTAAACTCACTTTATGTCATAAACCCTGCTTTTAATTTCTCCAAGGCTTTTCAGTCACACACAATCTGGTTATTGAACACTTTGAGTTACAATTCAGTAATGTTTGTTGTAAACAGAGTCCGCGTGTATCAGAAATACAATATATCATTTTGTTGATCTTACAATGGTGTGAAGTTATGCTATTTGCCAAAAGGCTGGTGGGTAGTAGGCTCTTATGAAAGATCTTACAATGGTGTGAAGTTATGCTATTTGCCAAAAGGCTGGTGGGTAGTAGGCTCTTATGAAAGATCTTA
>JAECMU010389707.1:7135-17379 GCA_016106625.1 Dracogyra subfuscus
CGTGCAGGTAGATTAGATGAGAAGTGCCACACTTTTCGTTGCTCTCCTTCCTGGGTGTGCTGATACGATGCTTATATCAGTTCTATTAGTAAAAGTTAACATTATCGGCAATAGTAATTGATTTGGTCTATTAGAACCTTAAGAGGTGCCTCGCAATAAGTTTGTGTATTCTGTGATCGACATCCAGTGCACAAGGAGGTACAGTTAACTGACACTGGATAAAACAAAAGCCTAGTCGATCAGCGACACGAGCCGCTATAAACCCAGTACCACGGAGTTCTCGTTTTAATTTCCGCAAAACATGTCACAAATAAAAAGACAACATTTGACAGGAAGGAACCGATTTGCACAATTTCTGCTCACGATATAAAGACCCCGGTTGAACGAAACGACAGAGGCGTGAGCATATGATTCGAACTGGCTGCGATTGACACACACACAAGAAAAAAATAGTTGAGAAGAAAGTCCGGGGCAGCAGGCTAAATATTTTGTCACGTCCATTGCCCATTTGAGCCGTCACGGAGCGAGGGGACCACCTTGCGAGGCAAGGGAAATACGACTTCCTATTTGTTTTGTCGGCTTTTGTTCCGAGTAGAGGAAAACACCCACAATTCAGTGGGACTGCCCCGGGTTCGGGTCTCAGACTTCCTCTACGTGCGCCACCTTGTGTCGGGTCGCGGCGTCAATCCCACGCCAGCGTGCTGCACCACATCCTCGTTCCACGCAGAGTCCCCATGAACGATGAACCCGACGCCGGCGTTAACAAGACGCAGAATGGCGTTTTTGTTACAAGGTTTGTGCCAAAGCCGTCGTGGAAATGATAAATGGAAAAAGGGGGATGTTCGATCCATTTCAGTTTGACCTCTGACCCTAGGAAGGTCAGCATGATCTGCGAGTTGTACGTTTGTAGGTTACTGTTTTCATGGTCTGGCCATGGCTTTTTTTTTTTTTTTTTTTTTTTTTTACTTTTTAAAGATTTGATTTTAAAAATATTTACTGACGTTGATGTACTTCATTGTATCTTTTACAAATGTGACTATTTTATTGATGTTTACAGGTAGTACTAAATCAAATAACATCCGGTTGGGTCAAAGTTCCGAAGGTGCATCTAACATTTGATACAGCAGTTAATACCACAAGTCCTGTCATTGGTCCAGGGATAAATGTGACAGTGTTTGGGCATATTTCATGTGGACAATGAATGTATGTAATTTTATTTAATTTAGTATCACTGTGTCAAGTAGCCTTATGCTCGGAACATGTGTGGGATACCAGTAAAACTAAGTACTAAACTTGTGTGTGAAACTACGGCTGTAGTAAAAAATTCGGCTATATCGAACATGAGCCATAAAAGGTTCCAATATTTTTCAGTTAATACGAAAGGGGTAACGTTGTGGTACTGAAATTTATGGGTCATGGTTTGGCTGGTGCGTTGCATACGTCATAGTGTTTGTAACCACATACGTTAAAGGGACATTTCTGAGTTTGCATCATTGTAAGATGTTTCCGACTAATAAAATATTTCTACGATTAAACTTACATACTAAATATGTTTTCTTGTTTAGAATATTAGTGTATATATATTCAATGTGTTTCTGGTCATCTTAATATTGGTAAGAAGGCCAAACTGGATTTTGTGTTCAAATAATTTCGTACGTACGAAACTTTTTAATTTATTAAATAAAATGAAATTTAACCTAGTACAAATATTAGAACGATCAGAAACACGTTTAATATACAGTCACTAATATATTAAGCACAAAAAAATATTTGATATGTAATTACAATCGTTAAAAAGTCTCTGTTAGTCGATAACATCTTAAAAGTGCAGCAAACTCAGGAATGTCCCTTTAGCATTGCCAACTACGGTTACTGCTTTCCTGGTCTCATCAGAGCATTTATTTTTGTCTTTTTGAAGATTTAAAAAAACAAAAAACCCATTGTATTTAATGATTTTCTTTTTATTTATTTTTTTAACGACGCACTCAACACATTATAATTACGGTTATATCGGCGTCGGACATATGGTTATGTCGAGAAAAAACCCAGTGGTTAGCTGACGGGGATCGATCCTATAGCGACCGCGCATCAGGCGGGCACTGTACCACTGGGCTATGCTGCCCGCTGTGTATTTAATGACGTCAATATGTTTCATTGTGCTTTTTTCATAAATGTGACTTTTTATTGATGTCTACTCCAGTTGTGTTAATAAAATTAGAATTTTACATTGATATTAATAATCATATAACCTTATGTGTTACCCTGTAGCCGAGGTGCGTTTTGTCCTGGGGTGTCGTTAAACATTCATCCATTCCATTCTCTAAGACTATGTAAAAATAGTCTAATGTTTAACATCCAATAGCCGATGCATAATAAATGAATGTGCTCTACTGGTGTCATTAAACAAAGCACCTTTAACTGACTTCAGGTCAGTCGGTAGAGCGTCCATTTGAGGTGCCTGGGTTGAAGAATCGAATCCCCTAGGTGGAACTTTCCACAACTAGTACATCAGAGAACATGACACTTGCTGTTGTGTTTATGAGAAAGGATCCATTGCTGCTTATAGGAAAATCTAGCAGGTTTGACATCATGAAGCCGATGATAAATTAATTAATATGCTCTAGTGGTGTAGTTAAACAAAACAACCGTTACCACAATATACGAAACAAAAAAGCAAACTAAGGAAACAATATAGACTACAATTAGGCATAAACATGAAACAGTTCAACAATCGTATGGTTGTGAAAAACATGCATTTGGTTTTCACTTTCAAAATATTCAAGCTCATGCCTACATGGAAGGCAGGAGCAGTCACACCCAGAAAACACGAAAAGATACAAAGATGTCTATTCTTTTATTATTATAACCAGATTACATTTTCACAGCTCGTTCAGTTATTTTATGCTGTTATTTTAATTGAAATATTGACAAGAACCTGAAGTGACAGACCCTAGTTTGTGAACATTTCGACGTATTTTTCACAATTAGAGCCGTTTTTAATAGTTTAATCCAGAAATACTTACATTTTATTATTTAGAATAATTATTAATTTTCGTACACCTGAAGTGGGTCTAGTCATCCAGGATTTTGTTATACCCGAATATGCATTTTTCAAAAATTATAATATCGCATGTTCTTCTGAGAAGCAATGGTTATCGGGACAAGCTCTAGATATTTTTGGACGATATTGTTTTCCGTTTATAAATCACCGACTTTAGCCTCTCTCTGTTATAAACTCATCCAAATGCATTGCAGGTTTGTAGATTAGTGTTAATTTACACAGGATAAAACTTGCGTCTGCGTCTTTAAAGACTACAATACTAGAGCCGTTTTTAAAATCTGAACTCGCACTCAGCTAAGATTGTATTGTTTGGATTATCCATTTCCGTACACATGAAGTATTTCTGGTCATCCTAGCGTTTCTAATACTACGAAATGCATTTTTTGCTTATCCCACTGTCCCCTTTCCTTTCTCATTTCTTCCCGATCTGGCAACTCCTCCTATCTTTCAAATTATTTCGCTGTCCACCTCCACATCCCAGTCTTTGTCTCTCCAACCATGACAGGTGCTTGTCTCTTGTGGCTATCTGTGCCACACGCCTGCCATTCCCCATCAGCTTTTCAGCTGTGGGCTTAGTCTGACCACTTCGGGGAGTGTTCAGTAGTTACTTCTGACACTTATAACCACCTACTATTCACCCCTACTACCGGCGGTCGTTAGTTAGTGTCGTGGGTCAGACCAGCTTTATTAGCGGCAAAGGACGAGGATGTCAGGTGGATGCAGAGAAATCCACACATCCATAGAGGAAGTTGAGACAGGTAGGCGATGGTGTTGACAGCTCAGAAGATGGAGTTGCAGGAAACTGACAGAAAGGGTCGAAACACATTGAACTCGTGGGAAAAAAAATGGAAAGCTTTTTTAAATTAAGATAATGAGAATGATAGGCAGAGGGTGATAGATAAGAAAGCTGAATGAATGTGTGAGCCAGCTTTGACGGGATTTGAACCACTGTCGTCAGCTTGATTGTCCAGCAGCTTATCCACTAGACTACGGAGCTATTGTTTTCTCTTTTGTGGCATATTTAAAAACGCACGTGTATCAGAGAAAACTAAAGGTTATGGAAACGAGCTCTAGTCTATTTGAAAGGGTATTTCCTTGCTTCAGCGTCACACACTCTTGTTTCACTATGTTGTAACTTTACCCAAATGTCTTACAGGTTTGTAGTTTAAGCAAACGTAGTGCCAATTTTCACGGGTTGAAACAAGAGTCTGCCACTTTAAGAATGTGCAACCTACGATAGTTTTAAAACACTTTTTTCCCTAGGAAAATGCTCACCTATGACAATTGTCAGCCTAGTTACAGCAGTTTTAAACCAGTAGTCCTAACTTTTGGGAACAAACATAGAATTAAAAACCAAAAAATTATCCCTTGAATTGACGGCAATGCAATTTATTCAGGGATAAAAATAAAACATAAACAACGAAAAAACCAACAACCAACGAACACTAATATGATATATTCTAATTTCGTACATATTCTCCAAAATCAGGTCAGCTATAAATTTAAACGTCTTCTCAAAGAAAACATATTTACGCTTGCAATTAACGTATGCGTTTAGTTACAAAGAAATCGGTTTCTGGTTAATATTTACACACATTAGAACAATCAATTGTGATCATGCTGTTTCATTGGATGGTTTAGCGACCGGGTCATAACCTATGAGAAGCCAATCGTATGCCTGACATTGACAACACATATGTCTGGGTTATTGCAGTGCTATATCGTAAATAAGATGACGGCAACTCGAGAACCAGCTATATGTTCAGTTTGTATGAGTCTTAAAGGGACACTGCTGAGTTTGCTGCAATGTAAGATGTCTCAGACTAATAAAATATTTCTAGGATTAAATTTACATATTAAATAGGTTTTCTTTTTTAGAATATTAGTGTCTGTATATTCAATGTTTTTCTGATTGTCTTAATATTTGTAAGAAGCCCAAGGATTTTGTCTTCAAATAATGTCGTACGTACGAAAACAACTATATTTTAGGAAATAAGATGAAATTTAACCTCGTATAAATATTAGAACGACCAGAAACACATTTAATATATAGCCATTAATATTTTATGCAGAAAAATATATTTAATGCGTAATTACAATTGTTATAAAGTCTCTGTTAGTGTATAACATCTTAAAAATTGCAGCAAACTCAGGAATGTCCCTTTAACAGTGTCCATGATCCCTAGTTCCCCTTCCATCGTGCTAAAACTCAGTTGAAGAAAGTGGGTTTTGTTTTTCGTTCCAACTTGGAAAGCAACATTTCATAGCCTTTGATCTACTACTAATGTATGCTGCCCTGTTGGAAATGTACTAAACCTCTTGAAGCAAATCACTAATACGAGAAGCCATGTGGTTGTAGCGAGGGATTCTTCTCTCTAAACAACGTTACATTTGTTTAACTCCAATACTTATTGATTAACCAATGTGACGAAGAGCAGGAGTTGCTCAGTGGTGAAGTTCAGTCGGTCTATAATCGATCCTCATCGGTGACGCATTGGACTATTTGTTGCTCCAACCAGTGGACCACCACTGGCGTATCAAAGGCCGAGGCATGTGCTATCCTATCTGTGGTATGATGTAAATAAATAATCCTTGCTACTAATAGAAACATGTAGCGAGTTTCCTCATTAAGACTAGAATTACGAAACGTTTAAAATCCAGTAGCCGATGATTAATAAATCAGTGTGCTCTTGTGGTATCGTTAAATAAAACAACATTATATTTTAAGGTATAATAAAGACAATTTTTAAAGAATTTCTCAACATTGCTGGCTATAACATTAGATAAATATTAATGACATTACTCTTATAATCAAAGTTAAAATGTCTTTTGTTTAACGACTCTACTAGAGTACATTGATTAATTCACCGTCAGCTATAATTGGATGTCAAACATTTGGTAATGTTGATACATGGTCTTCTGAGGAAACCAACGACATGTTTCATTAGCTGCAATGGAAATTGTATATGCATTTTCTCCAAGACAGGACAGCATATACCACGGCCTTTGATATTTCACGACAGAAATACCACACGATGCTGTCACAGGTCCATGTACCTTTAAGAGAAAACCTCCCTACGCGGCGAGTCCTACTTTTCTAAATGTTAACACATGAAATAGCATTTGTAACTCCACACGCGCACCAGCGAAAAGCTAGTCACGTGATAACCTCAAAATAAGCCGCGGCCACAGTTGACCAATTACCCGTCTGAACGTACTAATAAATAAATACAACAGTAAAGACAAATATTTGGTTTCAATTTGAAAATGGCCGGACTTGTCGGGTTTTGTGTGACTAGTGACGGGAAGTTAACAGGAAAACACCGACCCTGGCTGTTAATGCTATTTGCGGTCTCACCACGGGGTTATGCCACCCGCATATCCTTTGAGATCTGTCGCAAAATCCTTTCAGTTCGCATTATTGTCGACCTGTATTGAAATTTTACGAAATCTATAGCTATGTTTTACTATGATGCCCGTGATAATAAATATCTCTTCTCTATGTTTGTTTGTTTGTGGGGTTTTTCTTCTTTTTGCGTCCAGTGTACATACTACATGTATTTTGTTACAAAGGCCTAACAAAATTGTGTTTCCGCGAACGTGCCGAAAAACCTTAGGTAGGGTAGGTCTTCTTTTTATATTCTTGTATTAATAAATAGGATCTATCTTTTGTTCTAGTTAGAGATTGGTTCCCGAAAACTGGATGAGTAGACAAAACCTTTCTAATCCTTGTTTACTTAGTTAATCTCATATTTCGTCCTGAAAGGTTTAATATGCACTGATAATTTGTGTTTACTTATTTTATATTTTAAAAGATATATATATAATTTACGATTGAAACTATGCCAACTTTTAGGTGTTAAATGAATGAATGTATGTTTAACGAAACTCCAGCACAAAAATACATTAGCTATTAGGTTTAAAAGGTAAAAATGCATGACTTAATGTTCAATATCAATTTAGATGTTAAAGAATATTGATCACAAACTTCTTAAATTGATGAGCACCAACCAAAAACCAAGTGACAACATAAAGCATCCACAAAACATCAAACAAACAAATAAACACACAACTAAAACAAAACAAAAACAATAACAACAAATAAAAATAACAATACGCCCTAAAAGTACCAAAAATAAACACGAACAAAGAAATAAACAACCAAAGAATACAAAACAAAAACCGAATATGTTTTGAACACTAATCTTAGTTTCAAAATCCCGGTTATTTCTGCTTATTCATTGTTTAAAAATGAAATACATTTTTAATTTTATTTAATTAATTTATTAATTTATTTATAATTGTATTTATTTGCTTGTTTGTTTGGGTTTATTATTATTATTATTGTTGTTGTTGTTATAAAAGGCATCTGTCACGGATTTAAAGGCCTTATTTCTCTAAAACTGGATAATAAATAAATGTACATTAATTCTTGGAAACCAAATCTAGCTATCGCATCACCGTAACTGAACCATGATGGAGTGAAATCCAAGTCAACCCTCTCGGCAATTTTAGTTTTCGAATTATGGACCATTGCCATAATTCAATTAGTTTTATAAAAAAAATTCATTAATAAATGGAGTATGGTGGTTATGAAGATGGTTGAATAAAGTACATTTAGGGACAAATCAAATTATTTTTGTTCAGGTAATACTTTGTTACACCATTAAATAGGTCAATGGTCTGAGACAATACGCCTTTAATATAATCCTAATTATTATTGTTATTATTATTATTATTGTATGGTTATTGTTTATTTATTTATTTTAATGAACTGATGATTCTTTAAATGAGTTATTTGAATATTTTCATGGCTTTCGAAGTAAAACATTTTTTGTCACAATTCTAACATCAGCAACAATTTCGTCTTAATGTTTGTTTACTTCTTTTCTATTCGGCCTATTCTCGTGTAGTATCTTTTATTTTTAATAATAAAAAAGGTTTAACGGAACAATAACGTCTTTGAAACAATATTCTACCCAGTACCAGTGGTGAAACCAGACACTCGATTGTGCATGTGACGATACATTCAATGGACAAGTCGCAATTGTAATGGACCCATTGTTTCCACAGTCGGAAGTCGAGTGTTTGAAATTTAATCAATGTAAACCATCGATGTCACGTCACGTGGCTGATATAAAGGCACGTGCGCTCGAGCGTCTTGTCGTTTGCGGCACCTGCACGTTCGTATAAAAAGCCGCGGTTTCCGAACATTAACGTTGAGTCACGGTTTTAGCCAGACGTGTAAATGTATTTCAATACGACGTCTGCTACAAGATCTTTTCTGCTTTGCCTCCATTGAAGACACGAAAAAGATACTTCCTCTGGAGTATGCACTTTCGCTGCAATGGCCATATTGAAGACAATTGCATTTCACTTTTATTATTAAAATCCTTTCCCCTTGAAACGTGAAAGTGTAATAAATACTTTTGAGAATTGAAGTGTCTACTAACAGGTCAGAAGAGATCTTGAATCCATCACTACTTATGACACTCGGCAGCAGGTGATATCATTAAAACTCCACTTGGTTATCACGGATATTGTTCAGTTAATTTCATGGTTAATGCAAACAAAACGACATGTTAAAAATCACTGTTTAGCTGTTATAAATAGAAATAATCCATAGTTGACTGTTTCCATCTGTCAGTCACTGAGATTAGTGATAGTTATGACACGTTGTTACACAACAGTATGGGCTTATGGGTAAAACAAAACAGTAATGTAATTTCTCACACACCCGTTGGTGTGGACCCATTTGTTATTTTTGATAACACATACTTGTTTAAACTTGTATGTGTGTTAACAATTTCAAGACATACGATTGGCTACTCCTAGATGATGACCAGGTCACCAGTGCAATGCATCTAATAAAATAAAATAAAAAGCACGATCGAAATCGATTACACTGTGACGTATAGTTAACCTGACACTAATGTGCAAAGGTTGTAAATATCTTTTAGTAGAAAAAGATGTTAAAAAGTTTCTTTAAACCTGGATTTTGAGAATAAGAAAGAAATAGAATAATGCATTTATATCCGTTAAATGCCATTTATTTTACAAATCGTTGTTAAAAAAAAATGTATAAAACTCGCTTTCGCTCGTTAGATCCATTTAAAAAAAAGCTCGTTATAAAATAAATGGTATCTTACAGACACGCATGTATTATTCTCTATATCTAACGGTGTATATCACCTACTCTTTGGAATGCCATAGGATCAACTCCTTTTATCGATAAACTCGTTCGGTTTTCCAGTTCCAACTTGTTCTCTACAACTAGGATATCAAAAGTCGTAGTATGTTATATCATGTATGAGCGAAAGTGAATAAAATTATGTTAACTGGATGGTGGAAGCGTATTTCGTTTTCATTCGGGTGTATATACTATTCTATATGTATCTACTGGGGCGGATCCAGGAATTATTTTGTGGAGGGGTGGTCTAACGGGAAATGGCACTCGAATGAACTTGTCAAAAGGGCATCCCAATAAAATAAAAATTAAAAGACGAAAAAAAGGGACACTTGATATTTTTAGTTGGGACAGGTCCCTAGTCCTTCATCTTAGATCCTCCTCTGATCTAGTCCTGTTTTAAATCAACTAGACATCAACTAAGAAAAACTAAATAAGAGGGAGAAAAGAATACACGTATAATGCATATAATTACTAATTTGCCGGATTAGTTTCAATATCCACGACTGCGATCATAACCATTGTGTCTGGAAGGTAAACACAGGATACCTCATCAACTTCTGAAGAGGGTGGGATTCGCTCATCCACCAGCAACAACCACGTCTTACACTGATCCAATACGTCCTGCAACGCTGTATTAAAATCTCATTACAGTCAGGTAATGTCACGCCATACAGCTTGTACGTGACACAGATATCTCTAAATATGGGCTGGCTGGTATTCGTCAACCGTTCCGGATTTACACGAGTCTGGGTCGTTCTTTCTAGTTGACAGATGCAAACGTGCATACCTCCAACAACGGTAAACCCAGCAGAAGACTTTGTCTAAATCCAATCACATCAGAGATTGCACACAACCACTCATTACTCCATGAAATTCAATACATTTTCTATGTCAGAATATTTTCTATGAAAACTTCAACAATAAGGAGAGAGCTACGTGACTGTTAAGGT
The DNA here is from genome assembly GCA_016106625.1 of Dracogyra subfuscus. NCBI lineage: Eukaryota > Metazoa > Mollusca > Gastropoda > Neomphalida > Peltospiridae > Dracogyra > Dracogyra subfuscus. The sequence goes on from JAECMU010389707.1 coordinate 17,337, forward strand.
TAAAGCATGCTGTCCTGGGCACAAACAACTTGGCTATCTGATC
>JAECMU010389708.1:0-24292 GCA_016106625.1 Dracogyra subfuscus
AGCACGGGATGTGTTGGCCAGTAAAGGATCTCGGCAGTGGCTGCCCTGTTGGCAGCACGGGATGTGTTGGCCAGTAAAGGATCTCGGCAGTGGCTGTCCTGTTGGCAACACGGGATGCGTTGGCCAGTAAAGGATCTCGGCAGTGGCTGTCCTCCAAATGAGGCACTAGACAGAGATTTATGGAATTAACTTCTATTTCGTCAAATTGCCCATTTGACTCAGCATTGTGCAGATATGGTCGTGATCATAGATATGGTTTTATTGTTCAACTTCAGTTGATATGGTCATTTAGCATATAATAAAAGTCATTTATAACCCCCAGCGGTCACTCATAACAGGGAAAATATTTTCCATATTTTCTCAGTGAGAAATATTCTGCATTGGTCAACGAACAATAATACTATTTGACGCTTACAAACCAATGATCTTGTCGGTACTAAATATGACATCACAATGTGACAATTACGTCATGTAGTTTAAAGAGTTGGCATTTATGGCTCTGTTTTTGGTGTTGAATTCCTAATAAAATATCATTTTAATACAATTCCTTATAGATTTTGTAGCAGAATAAAGAGAAATTTAGTTTTTGAAAATTATCTATGAACGTGATTAAATTACAAAGTTATAGCAATTCTCAGAAAAGTGCGCAAAGTGATTTTCATAATTACAAGGCGGTCTTTGTGCATGTGCATAGAAAAATAAAGGTTTTTAAAGAAAAATTAGCTGAGGTAATAAATAGAATAACAAACTCGGTACCAATTATTGTAAAATCGTGAAATAATTGTTATTTGTCATGACAACTGAAAATTATTTCACTCGGGACATAAATGTGATAATAACTGGTAACTCGTTTATTATCCTCGGTTTAAGAATAAATACAATAAAAAAATAAAACCTGTTGTTTGTATATCCTTTGGAATTTTGCATTTTTACTTTCATATTTTTCAACCAAAAAAATCATGTTTTTGACACCAAATTTCTCAGCCCGCACTAATTTGTCACAATGGCTTCCTGAATCATGGCCCAAAGATGAACATTTTGATGTATCTTAGCATATGTTGAACTCCATGTTGGACCATCTTGAAAACTAGAGGACATTTTGACTCTACTGTTCTACTACATGTATGTAAGACATTAAAGATGGTTATGGACCACACAGATTTTGAGAGGAAAACCGCTCTCGCCACTTCACAAGCTACTCTTTAAGTCTATTAACAGCAAGGGATCTTTATTTGTGCTTCCCACAGGCAGGATAGCACAAATCATGGCCTTTGTTGAACCAGTTATGGTTCACTGGTTGGTGCAAGTGGTTTACACCTACCCAATGAGCCTTGTGGAGCACTCACTCAGGGTTTGGAGTCAGTATCTGGATTAAAAATTCCATGCCTCAACTGAGATCCGAACCCAGTACCTACCAGCCTGTAGACCGATGGCCTAACCACGAAGCCGGTCATATTTCCCAAGTGAAAACATAATTGACTACTATGTTTACTTTAGTATATTCTATCAACTGTATGTCATTTTTATAAAGCTTTATAACTGTTTACATTTTTATAAAACATATGAAGGCATGTCAACAATTCATTTTCAATTCACGTCCTGCATAGTTGTTTTGAGGCAGCCCCTCGTACACAATAAACCGGTCTACACAAATAAATCTACTTTTTTTTTTTTTTTATCCTTTGAATACAATCTCATTTCTTCCCAATCTGGCAACTCTTCCTTATCTTTCAACTTCTTTTGCTGTCCACCTCCACATCCCAATCTCCTTCCACGACAGTGCCCAACCCTTGTCATTCCATTATCAGCTTTGTAACTGTGGGCTTAGTCTGACCACTCCGGAGTTTGTTCATTCTTGCATTGTTAAGAGGCACTTGTAACTACCTACTATGCTCCCCTACTATTAGTGCCGTGGGTCAGATCAGACAAGGATGCAAAGTGGGTGCAGGGAAGTACACAGAGACTGCATCCATGGATGAAGTTGAGACAGGTACAGAAATAACTGGAAATTGGACTAACCCAATATTGGTTACCTCAAAGAATTTTAGACAGCCTATTTACTTTGCATAACATGTTACAACCATAAATATGTTTTAAATTTAATATATGTATATAAAAAAACTGGTTACACAGAACTAGTCATGGGTAAGCAACATACAAATGAAATGATAATTTGCTCAAATCAGTTGCATTTTTGTAGATCCTTTTTGCTCGAATTAATTGAAAATGCCTGAATCTGAATAACAACATTTATTCATATTAGTATTACTGCCAAACAGCTATATAGGGATGCAAATAAAATACATATTTTAACAACCAATATTGTGGGTAGAATGTTGGGGAAAAAATGGTTAAGACTTTTAGGCCAGGTAAATTTGCCCAAAAATCTTTTATAGTTTTTGCCCCAATATGAGCATTTGCTCTCCCATCCCCCACCCCATCCCAGTCTTGTATAATTGTCTCAGATGCCCGCCGTTTGTACACAACAAAGACGCAAGTATCAAAAGTGAAGTTGTATTTGAGGAAACTGTGTTATAGTGACCAGTGACTGCTGATTTAAATGGTTGGTATATCATAGTTTTAAATTAAAGTCTGTAGTTTAAACCTTGAGCCTAAACTTAAGTTTTATAAGAAAAGACGTCTTTGGGTTTTTGGGGACATACACACATATTAATATATTGTTATTACGGTGCAATGTTTAAGTTTCCTAGAACTATAGAAATGACAATATCATAAGCTGTGCAAAAATCAATACTCTAAGAATAAATTCCAAAATACCACTATAAATACACTGTTAACCATTAATAGTGCATGTTGAACAGGGCATCATGCATCTTTAACTCCGAACTCCAGTATTGGACAACTAGAATAGTTCAGGCATGTGCCTAGGACAGCACAACTTGTGCCTGATTAATTAATGAATTCATTATGAACAAATAAAAAACAAACAACTCAAACACATGTATATATATATGTATTGACTAAGAATAAATTAGGGTTCTTGTGCACTGTCATCATTTCAACTTTCATTACACTGTACACAACAAATTAATTTACATCAGAACCTGAACTGATTACATTTTCTCCAGACACGACATTAAAAAATACAAGCTGGAAGTTGACGTAATCACATTCAGCACAAACCCCATCAAATACATCTTTAAAATGGCACCAACTTTGTAAACAAAGTCGAATGCCACAGCCTTATTGCACATTACTGTCAGTTTCTGTTTCACAATTTATGAAAAATGTCATTCAAATTTAACATGAAGGGATGATTTTTGTGACACCATAAATGGCTTTACATATGCACATGATAGCAATGGCAGTTTTTATCAACTTTTTTATATAAAGACTAAATAAAAGAAAACTAGATAATGTAATCATTCATATCTCAATGTCAAACTACTGTTCTTTGTTTCTTCAACAAGGGTAAGCATCCCACATTTAACATGGCTCATGTAGGCCTACTAAAGCAAATCGTATTTTTGGCATACATTTTGAAGTTTTTCATAATTTGTAACCACACAAATCGTATTAAACAAATCATTACAATAATTACAAAAATTCAACTTCAGTATATTGAAACACTGACAAAGTCTCAGAGAAAACTTGTGACATTTTTTTCCATTAGCAAGAAATCTTTATGTGCACTTTCCCCAGACAAGATGGCACATACCATGGTCTTTGATTTACCAGCCGTGGGTCACTGGTTAGGATGGCTTTGTGTGTGTGTTAAACACTCAGAGAATAGGTGCACTGAGGGGATTCGATCCTGTGACTCAAGCACATGAGGTGAGTGCTCCATCAACAGAGGTAGAAGGAAGGAAGGAAATATTTTAATGACACACTCAACACATTTTATTTACGGTTATATGGTGTCTGACATATGGTTACTGAGATACTGAGAGAAGAAACCCACTGTCGACACATGGGCTAATATTTTGGATTACAGCAAGGGATCTTTTATATGCACCATCCAACAAAAAGGGTAGTACATACCACAGCCTTTGATATGTCAGTCATCGTGTACCAGCTGGAATGAGAAATAGCCCAATAGGCACACCGACGAGGATCGATCCCAGACTGACCATGTATCAAGTAAGCACTTTACCACTAGGATATGTCCCGCCCTATTAACAGAGGTAGGTCCCGCCCCTATCAACAGAGGTAGGTCCCGCCCCTATCAACAGAGGTAGGTCCCGCCCCTATCAACAGAGGTAGGTCCCGCCCCATATTGTACACAAGAACCTACAGCTGTTTCGTGCTATATATGTATTCATGCACACAATAATGAATGAAGGAATAAATGTTTAATGACACACCAGCACAAAAATACATTGGGTGTCACACAATGAAGCACCGTATTATTAATATTATTTTTAAAACCACTTCTACTTTTATACAATGATATATCATTTTATCAAATATCATATCTAATAAGTGGTTTGCTTGCAAATTCATAGTGTAGTGTTCACCAGTGATTTAAAATGTTTGTATCTAGGAATGGGCCTTTAAATTAATGACAAGTAAGAAAGGGGCCAAAACATGTTGGAGTTTTTGTAATTTAATTATACATTTAAAAAAATACAATGTACTTATTTCATTTAAACTGTGCATTTTAATCATTCAACATTAAATACACCAATTTAATTAGTACTTTTTAGTGTTATCAGCAATACAAATTGATCTGTTTTAGTACATAAAAAGGCAAAAGTTCAGGCAAGGGACATAACCAACATTGCATCTTAACATTAAATACAGTATTTTTGTAATTATTTTTTTTAAACTTGAAATGATCAAAGATAAAATTTCACATATAATAAAACTTATCTGACTGGCGAACACATGCTTTAATTAAACTTTATTTCATTTTTGTTTTATTAAAAAGTTATTTACGTCTATGATTTTCACTAATGTATTACAGTTTATTTCCATGTTTAAAATGGTCATAAAAAACTGTAATGAGGCATAAATCATTGAGAAAATACTCAAGTGGATAACACTACATTTGTCCACATGTGCACAGCTATAATAAACTCAATGCACTGGTCTTGGTAGTATAATGGATAAGCCAACAGATTTCAGTCTGTTTTAGTAAATATTGTTTACCAGGATTTACCAAACTGGTTTCTCATCCTGGTACTGGCCCCCACAGAATTTTACTGGCTCATTAGGAAAGCATAAAGCACTACACCTAATTATCTCACCACTTTCCTGGACAGCATCCTTGATACCCAATATATTTATGTCCAGGACAACATACATAATCTAAAATGGATATAAACACAAAAATTGAGTGAGATGAACAATAAATTCATTAAAATTTATGAAACAGCAACAAAGTTACCGGTTTTACAGTACTGGTATATTCTATTAACAGAATTCAAATGTGTTCATAGTGACCACTCAAGATATTTGTGAGTAAAACATGACCTTTATGAATGGATGGCCTTTATAGAAAAGATGAAATATCTCCAAGGACAGCTTTAGGACATGTTTATGTTACTTACAAACTTGTTTATTTTAGACTACATGTATATTATAAATAATATACATTAATTTGATTGCCTTTTTGTTTTTTGGAGGTGAACATTCAGAATTTTCTTTCTAAGTCAAAACTGTTTTATTATAATGAAATAATATTCCAGGAACCAGTGGGAAAAAAAATCATTATCTTAAAACAAGCATTCTAAATGTACTGCAAAAGTGATGTATGTCCCTTACTAGGACCAACAAATTTTCAGATCTCCTAAGTTAAAGGGCCACAACTCTATGAATCATGGGTAAATTGGCAAGTAAGTCAAACTTGATCTGTAACAGTACGTGATAAAGTTATGCGCAAAATTTCAGCTCAATATACTGAAGGATTGCAAAATAAAAAGATGTCTAGAAAACTATTTGTGGGACAGACAAACAGACTAACCGACTAATAACTTTCAACAAAAAAGGCTGAGATCAGATAAAAAAGCCCAAAAAAATCACTGTAAATATACCTTGAATCCTAGAAATAATAAAATGCTCTGAAAAGAAGAGAAATAAATTCTTTCACTGATGAATAATTTAGAATTTTGTTTAATGTTTGTTTTAAAACTGCCATTACTTTCTTAAATGTACTGAACAATTAAAATATAAAACCCAAAGCTATCTATGACTGAAAACCTTTCATTCTGGTCTGAAAAGTTCTCTAAAATGTGCAATAAGACAATAATATATACAACCAATACTGTGTAAATTCATAAAATCTGCATATGGCAAGTTACAATTTTGGTAAGATTTCACTTATATACATTTTAATATAACAAACATGGAGACCACTGCAGATGTATATATAAAAAACAAAAACAAATCTGCAAAACATATAAATTGAAAAAATAAAAGAATAAAATTTTGGTTTATGTCGTATTTTCACATCACAACAACAAATGGCTTTTGAAGCATGTCCACGTGTACATGTTATATAAAAAAAAACTCTAGATGTGAAGTCTAGATACCAGAAAACAATAGCACTATGTGAAGTTGGACATGGCATATAGAACTATACCATTTTTACAATGGCAAACATTTGATATTACTAAGTGCTATAAGTGTATGTGTATTCTGTTTTCTTTGAAATATCCAATAAAATGATTACACAAAAACACAAGACTTTTAATAGTGTACTGGAATTTACAACATCAGGCAACAAAATAACTCACTAACAGATGTTCAGGTTACCAGGAGATTACCACATGTGAAGAAAGCTGAGAATGGCATTTCATTCTCCACAAAAAATTAAAATGAAAAACTACTCCGCTTAAACTTGTATCATTTGAGTGTTATTCAAATACAAAATACACATACATGAACAAGAAACAATACAAGAACAATGGTGTGAATGAGTTAAAAAATGTATCAAGTGTGCTGGTGAAGGATTTATAATTAATAACATTACCAATAGATTAAAAGGATCTTAATTTATGGTAACCTGTACATGCTTTTTCAATGCTGTAACATGCCATCCTGTCAAACCATAACAAATACCAGAACTATAGATGTGTGGAAAAGTGGCATCTAATCACTAAATGTACATATAGACATTTAGGGTCATAAACTGGCAGACAAATTTCATTTAAAAAAAAAATGTAAATCATAAATGTATTCAAGTCAAATTTGAAATTATGCCCAGCTTTCAAGCCACTTCACTGTCAACTTTAACAGGTAATATAGGATACCCAAGACTATTCCCCCCAGCCCCGCCTCCCTCAACAAGCAGCTGCATGACCATAAATTAAGATTTTAATTTTGATAATTATTTTCTATTCAGTGTCTAACACCCCCCAAAAATAAAAAACAAACAAAGCAAGCCACAACTAAATTCTACTAGAAGAAACACATCCAGGGGACAGTGTTGTCTAAATGAGATTCACTGGCACTTTCTCAGCATTTGTAGTTTTAATGTTATGTTAATTACTGATACAATCTCAATATCTAAAACATCCTGGAATTATTTGTGTTTAACACAAATGTCAAATGTTTTTGTTTTTTTTATAACTAAAACAATCCATCATTACTAATAAAGCATTCCTGAACGGCAAAGTTTTAGGAAAACCCATCATCAGGGCATGACAGGCTTCACATGATACCGGTATATACCCCACCACAAAGTTCCACCATAGGAGACTTTAAGGTTTGTAACAAACAAATACAGCCTTGGAGATCAACATTAAATACATGGCCGCAGGGAAGACAAAAGGAGGCAGCGGGAGAGTGAACAGTGAATGGCTGGGTTGATAAAAATGGCACGAATGGACCATGTTTGGTATTTATAGGGCTATGATGAACCAGGGCCCCATTCCATGGAAGAATCGTAGCTAATGTTAATTGTACTGACTCAAGGTGAGTTTTACAACTGCCACCGTAAACTTTACCCGTGTTCCACAAAGCAACCTTATGGTAGTCGTAAGTGCCACTTTAATTAATGAAATTGTTTTTGCGATGAAGTGCAAATTAGTTCTTTTAGGAACATCTATGATGTATTCATTGGTATCGGACATCCATGAAGTAACTGTCAGTTTATTTGCTAAGTGATAATTGCCAAATGCATAAGACATGACATTTATCTCCTGTATTTTCTTGTGAATGTTTTTCATTGAATGCAGAGTTTCATAAAAGGTATTTGATATATATTAGATCCATTTTTATACAAAAAGTTAGTATCCTTCTTAGAAAATGATGAAATCATCATCTAACTGCCATTTGACATCTATGTTATTGGCTTACAACTGCTGTGTACCAATTGTTAATTTTCCCTGAAATTTACAACAATAGTACTCTACGCTACACAGAGGAAAAGGCTGGCAATTGTAGAAAGAATTACGGTCATGATGGTAGGTATTTACCGCGGTAGTAGTGCTAAATTTGTTTCGAAGAACGGGGCCCAGACTGGTAGTCTATCGCATTAATAACATTGTCCAACAACACGAAAATACTAGAATGAGAATTCACTCTTTCTCAATATACAATATAAATGAATATAAGGCATGTGATGAGACATAAAACAATGGATATTCATTTGCATTCGATGAAATGTTCTGTGACACTGTAAACAGATAGAAGACATAAACAAATGATTTTTACATTATGTAAAAAATAAATACTGTTTTTAACACTGTACAAATATGGTGATAACAACAAGTTTAAACAGCAGCAAGCCCTCCACGTGTTAAGCTATTAACAACAGTAGGCTTGTAAGATAGCTCGACACTGATCAGATCTTTCGAGAAAACAAAACATCTTCTTTGTGCTGTAATGACTGGATAATTACCATAGGCGACTGTTAGTACAATACACAACAATATAAACAACAGTAACACTACCAGAAAATAACTAGCATTGGCCAATATATAAGAGTATTGTCTTTAGGTTTGTGATGGTAAAAATGTATTTGAATTCATCACAATCTAACAAAAAAGGACAATATCATCATCTAGTAAACCATTTGCCAAACACATTGGGTCAATACAGAGTCAAAAACATATATATTAAAGCAATATATCAACTGCCAATCAATTGACTTTTTAGCAGATTCCATAGGAATCTCTCAAACAAACTTTGTCTTTTGAATCCAACATTTATATCAAGTTGGTGATCTATTCAGTGCAGAATATGCCAATTAATCATGAGTTTCTCTCATAAATGCCAGTTAATGTATATGTACATGGAAATTCAAATGAATAAAACCTGTTGGTCAGTCATAAAAATAAATGTAGTTTTATCTTGGAAACATTTCACTTCAACTGAAGTAGTATTAATGGTAGTTATTTTTATAATCCAGTGTTTAACACAAGTCATTATTTACCTGGGACCTGAACATTTGTTCAAGACCATTTGAGGGAAAGTAATTTGGTCATAACATGTTTTTTATAGTAAAACCCCCCAAAAAAACACAGATATGCTGGGTCAAATTATGTATTTTTGCTGATTTATTTGAAACAGACTTCATCCAATATTGTATTTTGTAAGTGTAAGGAGACTTCATAGAGAACGTAACCAAGTCATCATTTACAACAACAACTATTAACTGTAAGGCCACCATTAAACACAACAATATAGCATATAAATATTTAACACCACTTTCAAGAAAATCTTGCTGGACACATTAGATAATCTTGCATATTACTTGTATGGTCGACAAAATTGTTTCAAACATACTTGTATAAAAATAACCATATTTACTAGATATGAATATTTCCACAGGTTCCAACATATTCTTACATAAACTACAGGTGGGATCAGGCATACAAAGTTGGTGTGGTGTTGGGATGGGCCGTCCTAACTTAATGTACGATGTACGATGTGTAGTACTAAAAATGTTCAAAGTGCATCAAAACAAACATGTGAAATATAGTATGTGAGACCTGCAAGTATGTTTTTGTTTGAATGTGCAGCCCTGCCTGTTGGGATGATTCTACCATACAACATTAAAACTAACAACATTCTTATAACACACCCAAAAAAACTAAAAGGTTCACGAAAACCCAAAACTGGTTACTAACTGGCTACTTTAAAAATATATTTTATATTAAATACATGTAGCTTGTGGTACAAAATTATTTAGCAGTTGCTGTTGTTTTTAAATGTTTCAGCACCCACTTTCCATTTTGACAAAATAGGTTTCTATTTTCTAAATGAATTAACGGGTAAAATAAATCTATAATATAAAATCTCCATTTTTCCTTGCTAAATGTATTTCATACACAAAACAATGCATTTCATATTTGCTTCTTCATTTTTGATTTTCATACAATTTTTCTGTATTATGGAAGTTGGATGACAAACCAATCACAAAGAGCATCATCAACTACGTAATAACTACGTAAGCCAGACATACATGTAGGAGGTCATCATTTACTACCAACATTTGATAATAAAACCCTTTACTGAATTCTTTCATGTCTAGGAGAGAACCTTTTGTTTTAGCTATTGCAGTCCACAAACAAAATACCTGCAATGGAAATTGCAAAAAACCCACACCCAAAACCCTCAAACATCATTATCATTCACCCAATCAAATGCTGTCATAAAATCATTTCATTATAAAATAATAGTTAAAGTGTTCTTTCAGCTCTAAAAACTACTGTAAAACGGGTATTTTTCACAGGTACATACATGTATGGAATTTCTGCACTTTTCCCAATCATAAATTAATTCATTAATAAATTATAACAAAATTAGCATTCTGGTATTAGGACCAGGATACACATACAGCTTATATTCAATCTAGGTTCAAACTAATATATGCATGTAGTCTGCAACATACTGGTATCCATTAACTTGGAACAACCACAAAATCACATTCTACACTGACCAATCAGAATATGTAACAAATGTAACATACCATGTAACATCACCAGTGGCAATCTTAGATAAATTGCATGGTTTAAACTTGATATACACTGCATTACTGACAGCACTTTTGTTTCACTGGATAAACATTACTGCCATCGGCAGAACTCCTCAAAATATCTACCATTATTTAACATTTATACATTTGAAATATGTTTACATACAGCAAAATAACCTTTGAGTCATATTCATTTGCTGTAAAAATTACTTTAAACAAAATTGCCTTCTGCGGGCACAAAATTGCAATTGGTAGACCACTTTCAACCAAAGCCATTTTTGAGCCCTGAAATTGGCATCATATGTACTAGCTGACTGAAGAACATTTGTGACTACAAGCAGCCAGTGAACAAAGGAAAGATAAATGTATACATGGCACAATTCTTAAACGTTTGTTGTGGTACGATACTGACACATGAATAAAACAATAATGGTAACTATTTTTGAAAGTCCAAATATTTTCACCTGCAAAAATTACCCTTTTTACAGTATATATACAGTATAATAGCTACATGAAGTATGAACAAATATGAATTCTAAAGTAAAAAAAAACTATTATAAAATGTTTGTTTTTTCCTCAACTAAAGGTTTTGGTTGTTACAATGAGTCTTAATAAGTATGAATGGCTACTGATGATGATGAGAGATGGCAACATTGAAGCCAATTATTGCATACATTTTGTATGAACCAATTTTTTTTTTTTAAAGACTAGAAAACCAATCTCACTGTGTTCCAGCAGTATCGAGAACCGACCCACGCTACTGACCTGGATCAGCAACACAATAAGATAAACACATCTTCAAAATGAATTATTTAAAATGCACAATGATATCTTGATGACGCTTACAAGAAGTCAACAATCAGGAACTTTCTAATTCAATTTGTGAGGACTGTGAATCTGAAAATCAAACAAAACATGGCATTAGAAAATATTTAGCATAAATTCTGAATGAAAATTTTAGATAATTAAATTAAAATGTTTTAAAGAATGTAATAGATTCGGTACAATATAAGATGCTGAGATCAATTATCAAAATGTGCACGAAACTTGGGTCAGTACTTAAAATACCATTTATTTCAAATCACCCGGATAACAAAACATGTTATTAAGCATGTTATTAAGAACCAAGTACAAAATGTAAAGAGTTTTTCTAATCAAACTATGAAACCAAATGAAGAAATATTTCCTGACATGCAATAATATCCTGGTTTAAATGTTTATTAATTAGATAAAAATTAACTTTTGCTAAAATAGTGTATTTCTAAAAATGACAAGAATAAAGTACAGAGCCACAATTACTTACTTTCTCTTTCCTTACGCTTAGCACGTTTTCGTTTTTTATCTATGGAAGCAACTTCTGCTTTCAAAGTAATATAAATCTTTCTGATATCCTGCATTTTTTCCATGAGAAATCTGATCCTTCGATCACCCTCCAAGCTGGCACCTTCCTCTATGGAAGAGAACAGAAAACCGATTCAGTTTTAAAAGCAACTGTGTTGGATGAAAAGCTGTAGGCCTCGAGTCCAATACAGATTGTCACACAACATGAAAGAGTACAATAAAATTCAATATTGTAAACAACAATGAATAATAACCTTTTTATTATACATCTCGCAATTTATTAGTTTCTAAGTAGTAAATTTTGATTTATCAGTTACTTTTAAAACTATACTGCTATGTTAGCTGTTATGATAATTGTATTCCCATTTATCAGTCGTGGAAACAGCCCAGGGTTTTATTTCTGAAATTTGACTTGACTCCCATGGCTTTAAACTTGGGAATTTTTGCGTCATTTTACAAAATAATTGGGAATTTTGTGTTCCCTTTCAAAATCTTGTTAAATTAAGTAATAAAAGTAAATAATAATACAAACACACATACTTATTCAAAGAATGCATCTAGATTTGGCAGATATATCAACGTTTAAACTTCTTATTAAAATATTAATATTAAATTAAAGTTTTACCATTTTACTAAACTCCAAATTGGGAAAAAAACCCGACATAGCCTTGGGGAATGGTGCCGATATTCAGAGTCTAGCAACATAGGTGATAAAACCCTTCAGCCATAGGATATATTTCACCTCTCACATGGGACATAGCCCGATGGTGTAATACTTGCCTGATGTGCAACTGGTCTGGGATCAATCCCCAGTGATCCACTGGGCTACCTAGTCTGTGGGGTGGTGTATATAAAACTTAAAAGATCCCTTGCTACTAATGGAAATATCAGCCTACCCAACCCCCCAAAAAAACCTGCTGCTGGTAATGTACTTGGTGACACGGAAAAGGAAGACAAACAACAACGGGAGGCACCACAGCAGCAATGAGGTCTAACGAGCTACTCTCGATCTAATTCCAAAACTATATTAGCTCTATATCCTTTTTTCTTTCGGCCGACCATTAAAAAATTGCGCCAACATTCCTTAATACTGAAATGCGCACCTTTTCTCTTTGACATAATTAATGCTCCATTAAAGATTCCATAGCCCCACCACCACCACCCCCGCCTGCTACCGATCTTGATCGACTGCTGGTGCTCCCTTGCATCTGCCAGTGCAGGCGGTCCCTCCTACATCCCCCCCAACTTTCTGTATTGGACGAAAGAGCTTGCTTCACAAGCTCTTGCGCCCACAACAGGCATGTGCTACAACAGCTTGTTCTGAATGTGCACGTTAAACCCTATGACATGACATGAAATAATGGAAATATGTAGCGAGTTTCCTCTCTAAGATTACCAAATGTTTGACACGCTAAAGCCGATGATTAATAAATCAATGTGCAATAGAGATGTCATTAAACAAAACAATGTTTAATCACAACAGGAAATATATTTTGAAAGGTCATGACCTCCGATCAGCGAAGATTTCATGCAAAAAGTGAGCACGTTAATTATTACAATTAATGCTAGCTACATAATTTAATAAAATAAATATTTTAATAATTTTGTTTATCTTTGAATACATTTGAATACAACTTGTGCAGATATTCAGTAAAAAAAAACCCCAGAGGGCCTGAATTTAACTATAACAGATATATAGATGTATAATAATATATACTATTAAATGGATTTTTAAAACACCTGTGGAAGAAAGCTTACCAATATTGAAGTTATACTTGGGTGGTCTTGGAGACCTGGTGATGTGGTTTAGTTCAGAAACCTTCACTGGAACACTGGGATCAGACACAACAGACTGGACGGGATTTGGCATCTTCAAATTAACCATTTCATCACTATCACTACCTGCAAAACCATGGAATCTCAACTTAACACATCGATTCTGTAATATACTGTAGATCCTGAAATTAACGCATCCCTAAATTAATGTGAGTGAAGGAGAGCAGACTAAAATGTAACATGAATTTAATACGCCTCCCTTTGAAATATAAACTTTTGAAACATGTCTGTGTACTTCTGATTAAATTCAAGTTACAGGCATCTTAAATGAGATCAACTCACTAACAAAGTAACATGTCTGTCTACACATCAGTTAACCTGTTTAGTACCTATTGTTTTTTTATGAGACCAACTCGAAGCATATTTTTGGGGAAATGAATTTACCTAATGTGGATAGTTACCTAAATATGGTTAACCATTAGCATTCATGTACCATTACAACTGTATACCAACACAGGTACAGGAAACTTGAACAGTAAAGACGAAGAAAAGATCAACGGCAAGTTTAGCATGCTAAAACCCATTCACACACAATGGATTGTGTAGGCTTTTGACAGGGTGGCCAAAGACCCTGCAATCATCACATGTGACTGGCAGCTTGCTGGACCATTGAACAATTAGTCTGCCTCGTCTATGTATTAATTCAGTTGTCTAAAGATTAAATCAGTGTTGAATCTAGATTAAGCATTCAAAATAAAACATATTTCTTTAAGTAGGTTAAAGCAGTGTCTGTAACAGTACATGATAAAGCTATAACACAAAATTTCAAAAAATGCATGTGGGACATATGGATGGACAAACAGACATAAGAGTTGGATCGGGAGAGACTAATAACTCAGGTTTAACTCCCAGTTCTGCATTTGTCACTGTGTAGATGCTGAACCCATGTAAAAAAAAAAAATCTTGTAAATGAGCATAATGTTTAGAAAAAACAAATGACCAATTAACTCACCATGAGAATTCTTGTGTTTGTGTTTATCAGACTTCGACTTGCTGAGCGACCGTTTCTTTTTCTTGTTCTGTATTTGATCAGTTGACTCTCTCTTCCGCTTGCCGAGGGACAGCATCACTTCCACATCATTGCTGCTTTCCGAACTGGGAACAACACTGCTGCTCTCGTTGCCTTCAATGGATGAGCCACTAGCACTGCCAGCTTGGGGAGATTCACTTCCTTGTTTACTATCACTCTCCATGGTAACGTGCTCCTCATTCTCTGGAACAGCAGTCACCTTGGACAAAGGCACATTGTCCCCATCAGCACCTTCATGTTCAGGTGTTGTTGGGGGCGTATTGTCTAACACAATATTTGAGACAGTTTGCTCAGGTGTCGAGTCCAATACACCTGGGCTTATTTGGTATTTGTTCAAATCAACAGGAGTATTTGAACTTGTACAAGGCTTGGGAGAAAATGAAAAACTATCTGTTTTCAATACCTTGTGACTGAAATCGGCAGGACTCTGTGACCTTGATCGAGTTCGTTTCTCAATCTTTTCCCTCAGAGCCTCATTGACATCACTTTTTACATCAATGTCTTTAATGTCTTTAGTTTTCTTTGTTTCTTTTAATTTTATGACTCTCTCAACTTTTGGAAACTTGACACCTTTCAAACCTTCTTTCACAGGAGTATCTTTTTTCACTTCAGCTTCGTCTTTTCTCTCATCCAGTTCCTTCTTTTCTTCAATAACCAACTTCACCTCATCCTCTTCAACACTGTCCTCAGTTTTCTTTTTCACCTTTTTCTTAACTTTCTTCTTCTCACTCTCCACATTCTCCAAAATATCCAACTTTTTCTCCTTGCTCTCAGCTAGCCATTTTGGTCCAAACTCGGGTTTCTTTTCTCGAAGAACAATGTCGTCATTGTCCTCAAAGTTTGTGAAGTCATATAGATCCATGGCTGCTTGCATTCTGGCATCCATTGGTGGAGACACTACTGGCACAGGTGAACGTGCCAATGGTATTTCTGCCTGCTTTCCTTTCTTCACCACACCTGCCTCCTTCTTCTTCCTTCCTCTCTTTTCAGGCTCCTTCTTTATGATGTCCGATTCAGACTTGGTTGGAGAGACTGCTAAAACTGGCAAAACTTGTAATGGTGCCTCTTCCTTTCTTATCTCTGGTATGGGCACATTCACGCTTTCAGTACTATCCGATGCCAACAGTATCTTATTTTCAGCCACAGATATAACATTCATAGGTTTTTCAGCAACAAGATCAATTCTTTCAGAACCTTGTTTTTTCTCTGCAAGAGTTTTTATTGGAATTTCGTTAAAACATTTCTCAGCTACCAACTTTGGTGCAGTTTCTTTGTCATTGAAATAATCATTTTGACTTGACACCGGTTTCCCCAAAACGTCTTCTTTTGTAGGTGGTAGCTCGTTGTCAATGATATCCAGCTTTGGTGGAGACAGTGCTTCGTCACTGACTTTGTCTTTACTTGAGGCAATCTTACACATACTTGGCGCCATTTCATCCTGCTTTACATCCTTTACATCAACATCAATCAGGTCATCCAGTTCCTCTTCAGGCCCAATCATATCTTCATTGCATTCCAATGACTCTTCCAAAATGCCTTCATAAACACAAAACAAATATCTTACATTATTAAGGCCTGAAATATATTTCATCAAAATATTGGATAACAGAATTGAAGAAAATTGACAAAACCATTAAAACAAATGCATTGGCAAGTTATGACGACTATATAAATTTCTACATTTTCAGTCAGTGACCCAAAATATAAGTCATGTGACATAAGCCTCACTCTACTTCGAGTATATCAGACTAGATTTAAATAAACATACTCTTTAAATCATTTGTTTCCGTTTAGAAACATTTTTTGAATGTGACTAGAATGTAGCTAGCGTTTAACAAAGAAAGACATCATCTATCTTGTATGACATCATACTGCAAAAGTTGTGTACGAAAACTGGAATAAATAAAAGATTTTCTGACTATTCCTGATGAATTGCAGTACAAATAAAATAATTGGTTATTGGTTTTATCTTTCTCAAGTTGAATGGCAAATGCCAATGGCATCAGCCATCCTTATCCTTTGAAAATAAAGCCATTATCGTAAGACAGTAACCAGGTATTCTCTATATCTATTTATTATAATGCAGAAAGGTTCATGATCTGATAAATGTGCGACTTATAATTACAATATGATTTTCTTTACATTAACTCTATATTCAAGTTGGTATAAAGGTTCTTCTCTATTTCTATTGTGATCACCACTATATTTAGCTTCTCCTTCACTATGTCTGATATGATGATAAATAAATTCAGCATCTCCTTAACTATGCCCAATGTGATGATATAGTTAGTACCACCTTCACTACATCCAGTGTGAAGACATTATTTAGTACCTCCTTAACTATGCGTAGTGTGATGACATATTTAGTACCACCTTCCCTAAGCCCAGTGTGATAACAGGTATTATTTATAGTACTTCATTCACTATTCCTGACTTAATTACAGATATTTAGCACCTCCCTTTCTTTGCCTGCTGTGATGACCTACATGCATTTAATATCTCATTCCTAACGTATAAATTGTATACCTCCTTCCTCAGTGTCTTCATCCTCCTCGCGACTCAGGCCAAGGTCGGACTTCTCCTCCACACTCGTATCATGATCATCGTCTTGGCCCTCATCCTCCAGGCTCGTATCCTGCTCAGTATCCTTCATGTCAAGGTCACTCTTGGATTGATCCTGCTCCTCAAGGACAACCACAATCTTCTCTTCACTCTCACCATCAGACAACTCACTACTGTCGCCACTCGCTGCATCAAACACAAACACATAGTAAAAATTAAGCAACGAAACTGGAAATGATCAACCATACTAATCTAGAAAAGAAAGTGAGACTAAAGTCTGAACCAAATTGTTAACAACTAAGATAAATGACTCTCCTCCCTTTAATTACCTTACGATTCCCCCAACATTGTGTCTGGACAGAAATCATGAAAGAACCATTGCAATGACAGATTCCACATTCTAGTTGGTAACCATGTCACCTATATTGACTTTGCTGAAATTTCTAAAGACAAAATATATGTAGGCTGCCATGTTTTTTTAATGAAATACTATCCATAAAATGTGATGTCATTTAACAAACTCATGACATGTGTTATAGTACAGGCAGTCATCATGACATCATATTAATTATGTCACCTTCTTTGGAGGCTTCCACCCCTCTTGAAGAGTATACCATAAAAAAAAGCAAAACGGCAGACGGCAAATAATTACCTACTTTTCTTCTAGATCTCAATGAAGTTGATATAGGTTACATGATTACATTCTAGTATGTGGAATCTATGCCAATGTAATGTTTTTTTCACAACTTCTGTCCGAATAAAATGGAAAAATCTAACAGTAATTGAAGTAAGGAGAGTAATTTATCATAGTTGTTAACAATGAGGTTTGGACTTTAGTTACCATCACAAAATCACATGAAGAAAAAGCTAAGACATTAACTTTGCATAATAATGGCTGCAGTGATTATAATACACTTGGAAACTAAATAATGGCACCAATTCAATGCATCTTTGATATTACACATCAGTCAAGACTGACAGAGAGAAAGATCTGTAAAATGTCAATGGGTGAAAAGGTGGATAGCAAACATAATTAAAACGATTTTGTCCTGAGCATACTAACCATGTGAACAAGTATCAGATTCTGTCATTCCAGAACTCTGTCTGGTTTTCCGTAGCTTGGCTAAAAGAAAACAAATAAAATGTTATAATTATAAATCTATTCACAAGTGTTCACCAATTTTAAAAAAGTAGATATTAAGAAATTTTTTCTAAACTACACTCCATTAACATAAATCTCATTCCCTTTAAACGGAAATCTTACTAAGGCATACTGTGCCACTATAGCCATAACGACAGAACTGTTAACTAGCAGAACAACAGTGGTATGACATCACTAAGAATAGGCCCACCACTGAAACACACACAGCTACACAATATCTTCCATCTATAGCCACAGACTGTTTTTTAGTTTTCAAGACATCTTTTTCATGTATTATTTATGTTTTTGTCAGTCAATGTGGGAGAAAATGGAAAACAGTTTTAGGAAAAACAAGCATTCTCAAGGTACCAGCCAAGTTTTGTGGAAAATGGTTAAATCATTATAAAAGACTGTTTTCCTGAGTATCCACAGACTTGTCACAGCGGTCAAATAAAAATGGTTCAATCATTATAAAAGACTGTTTTCTGGAGAATTCACAGATTCTCATCGCAGCGGCCACATTTTTAACCACGAGTTATGCCTACAGAGATAATATTGAACTACCTATGGCATTAGGAGACAATAAAGTAATCCAAAAGCACAAAAGTAACCAATAAGTAAACAAAAATCTACAATCTAGCAAGCATTTTTTGCAACAATAATGTAAACCTACGTGGAAGTCCTTCAGAAACGGTTAGGTCAATGCTATTAGATCGAGTGGATCTGGATTTCGAGCCATCTAAACAAAGGGACTTGTTCTTTTGAGTTGGTGACCGGAAATCGCAGCTTAGTCTGGTTTGACCAGATGCACTCCCTGGCCGTCCACGCTTCTTCAGTAAGGATTCCTGTAATAAAATATTGTCTCAATACCTAATAGCAAAACACAACAATATTCACAATTTTCTTTCATGGTAAAGCTAACTATGACACAATATTTCAATCTGTTCATCCATCATAAATTTACAATTTTCTGACATAACATAAAACACATTAAAAACAGTATTTATTATTCCAGAAATATTTCTTACAATACTGAAGAATATGTAGTCAGTGACCAATACAAGGAATTTGTTTGCATAATAAACAAATAATATTTTATTGGTGCCTGAACAGAACAATTTGCTATAAAGTCCAAGATTTTCTTAGGTCAGCCATAGGAGATCAGTGTTTCCCCCAGGATGTTTGTTCAGTGGGTTGGCAAAATAGTCGAGGAGGCAAAAATGTTAGGTGGAGGGGATGCTAATACAATATATAACAGCATTAACCTGTAAAAAATTAATTAGCTATTGCGTATGAAACAAAGGTAATGAATGAATGAAGTATTAAACAAATGAATGAATGAATGAAGTATTAAACAAACGAATGAAATTAAACATTAAACAAATGCATCCTTTGTTAAGAACTTATACATTGGTATCTAATATTTATTTACATGTGTAATGGAAAATGACATCTCCACCCCTCCGAGATTTACCTTGGTTTCAGTTGCCACTTTGGGTATAGAGCCATCTTTTAACATCTGGGCAGCGAGTAATTTCTTCACTTTCTTTGTAGCGTCTGGTCTGCTTATAACACTTTGAATACGTTCATGTCGAATCCACTCATCATGCCTGCAATATTACAGAACTGAGTTAAGGTCAGGAATATAACTCTTACAAAAATATTAAAGGAAATAACTGTATTAGATCTGTAAATATACTATCCACATTTAGTTTTAAAATTTCATTACCATTAGTTTGGCAGCTGGAGTGTAAAATAGTATACAAGACAAAAGCAAATGATCTGGGAGACTAGTAAATTCCTACCTGTTATTCCAGCCTGCATAATGAACAAGGTATGTTTTATGTGATCCTTCTTTACGAACTTCCAACACCTGAAATTAATAAATGAGTATCTTGTGTTAACATACATTTATTTTTGAACAGTATCGCACATTGCCCTGTTTTTGTGACAAACTCTTTTGGTGGATGCATTTATTGCTCGCAACAGTACGTACATATGAAGATTTTTGACATTGTTAACTTTTGCATGGGGAAAGTAAACCATTATCTGTCACATTCACAGTTATTCAAGAAAGCCAAATTGATCTCAACACACTAATAAACATGACACATTTCTTAATACTTTTTTCTATGATTTTCAAAGTCTGTAATTTGAAAGAAACTTTAAAAAAAAAATTTATCGATCTTCAGCGGTACTGCTATCTAGTTATTGAAGTCACATGATTGTCAAGGTGTCTTGTGGCAAAGCTCTAATTACAGAGACTTTAATGCACGTATGGAAAACTTTGCTACACAGCAGCCATTTAGTGTTCAGTTGAAGCGAAAAAATACTAATAAAAAGGTAACTGTCTGTTCATAAATAATGATATGCTTTAGAACCATATGTTTAAGCTCACTGAAACTGATCTCACTATGCTAATTATATTCTAATGGCAGGATATGAAAATAATATACCAGTGCACTATTTACTGTATAACAGAAACCTATTAAAAGCATATTGTCACAGATGTGAATGAAGTTCACAAGGCAGCATGTCAACTGGAGGGTTAACCATTATCGTGGAGTTCACTTTAAAGACGAGTCACGGTTGTGTGTGGACTTAATAATTGATGACAGTGTGGAGAGAAGTTAGAAAATGCTTTGCAAATTGTACCACTACCCAACATGGTAATTTTGTTGGGGGCAGCCTTATGGTTTGGGCTGGAATTCAGTGTCATGCTTGGTGAGATACAAGGATAAACTAATTACACCTATGGTCATCCCTCTATTCCAATAGCAAAGAAAAGATTTAATTTTTAAGGACGACAGAATAACCCCACTCCTCACATGTAGCCACTGCTGCACTCAAGACAAACGGTATCACTCATATGGACTAACAAATATGATCTTCAGATATGAATCGTATAGAGCATGGGAGAGATGTGGTCGCCATGTTAATTCACAATAGCTATATTAACTGTAAATACTTTGTTTTAAAAATGGTGCAACATTCAACAATGATAGCTGATCATCTTATTAGGTCAATGTAAAGACCTGTACAAGCTTGTACTGATACTCATGAAGACTACATGCAATATAACACCCAATTACTGCATCTGCTATCAGTTTGCGTATATATGCATTTGCATTCAAGAGTAGACAACAAAACTCGTAGCATGGACAATGTCAAGTTTAGGCTTGTTTAAAGTTTGTTTTGTTTAACGACACCACTAGAGCACATTGATCAATTAATCATCGGCTATTGGATGTCAAACATTTGGTAATTCTGACTCGTAGTCATCAGAGGAAACCCATATTTTTACTAATGCAGCAAAGAATCTTTTATATGCACTTTCCCACAGACAGGAAAGCACATACCATAGCCTTTGACCAGTTGTGGTAGGGTGTGTTTAAAGACTATTGTCAATTAATTCTTAATTTTCATAATTCATTGATTGTTGTTTAACTTTTTATGAGCAGTATATTTTCAAATTTAAAGCTGTAATATGCTCAACTAAATAAACTTCAATTTTGGTAGCAATGCTGGTCATCAGAAGTAGAGCTGTCACCTATGGTGTCAAACTTCACAGGATTTATCCACCCAAAAGTCATGACATGTCTGTGAGAAAGTACATATAAAAAGCACATACCTAATTAATATATCAATCATAATGGCTGGAATGCGGAAACCCAGACGTTGATTGATTCTATATCCCAAGTTCTCCACCTCTGAGACTAATACTACTCCAATTTAATTTTCATATTCAGCCTTTAATGTGTATATTTTTTTTAGAACAGATGCTCCACTTGCCTTAGCTTCGTATATTTTCTGGTTCTTTCCTCGTCCATATCGAACCTTGAGCTTAGTTCCCTGACTGTGTTCATTCCTGTCCATCTTTGGCAGATCTTTTTCCTTGTCATCATCACTACAACAAACGACAGATACAGAATACCCATTACAACAATACCTACAGAAACAAAAATACATGTATATACATTTTGTGTTGATTGCACTCAACCTAAGTCACAAAATGTAGATGCATCCATTATTTTAACTTCAGAAACGTATTGCATAATACCAGCAATTGTGTTAAGGTGCATATTTGTGGGGGAAAACATGTCCAGTTTACAGTATTATAACATTTAATCATGTTTTGATTTAAAATGGATGTCAACAGATATTTTAGCTGATGGCATTAAGGATCTTTTATATGCACCATTCCAAAGACATAGCATATGTCAAGGCTTTTGATCTACCAGTCATGGTGCACTGGCTGGAATGAGAACTAACCCAATGGTTCCACAGGCAAGAATTGAGCCAAGTCTGACCACTCATCAAGCGCCAAAGCCAATTTTGAATTAATAGCTAGATCTTCAATGTTACTATGATGGTGATGTTGACCTTTAGGAAATACCTTAACTACAGTGGGAATTCTGCTAGCTTCTCAATACTTCTTATTAAACCTTTTTCTTCTAACACAAATTTAAGCTGTTGGGATGTCACCTATGGCTTTGACTTTGGGAATTTTAATGTTGTTTTACAAAACAAATAGGAATTTTCAATTTCATTTCAAAAACATCTTATCTTACTAAGTTAGAATTTAAAAGAGTAATACTACATATATGTACTTGTATTTTATTCAAATTAATATACTGCAAATCATAAAATATTAACAATTTAGTGAAATCCAAATAAGTGACATATTAGTCACATAAAACTTTAAACAAGGTTGACATATCAAAAACTAAATTTAAAAACCCCCGAAGAAGCAGATGTTGTAGGATTAGCTGAAATAATACTATTGATCAATTTATACAGACAACTTAAATTTAGTAGAAAATTCCAGTAATGAAAATGCTCACTTACTTTGTTGTTTTAGTTTTATCCTTTTGGTTGAATCAAAAGCATGTAACCATTGTTTTGTGTTTAGTTTAGTCTATTTAAATAATATAGCATCTAGCTTAATTCGCTAAACTTATGCTTGATAACATTTTCTGATTTACAGAAACTATTTTGTATTACAAAACATTATGGGCATGTTTGTTAAGTATTACGAAGCATTTTCAAAATATGTCTTTATATAATAATACAAAATGGGACATACACTGTGGGAATATATTACTTCAAATTGGGAATAAAAAATGACAGCGTTTGGGGAATGGTGGGCAATGGTGCCGATTATCGGAGTCTAGAAATATAGGTGATAAAAACGTAGTACATAAGCAATGTTATCCAAATGTTTTTTTTAAAATTATAAATAAAAGATTGCTTTCGAGCCACATGCTATGAACATGTGCAAATAATTTTGCAGTGTTAGTATAATGCATGATTCAACAGACTGACATTCTGGTGGTCAGTATGATACATTTGTCCGGCATTTAGTATGATCCATTCAGACCAGTAACCTATTTTGTGTTTTTGAAGTTCTAAATGAAATTTTGAAAACCAGAGTAGACTTAGTAACTGAATGACAGTTACGACCTATAATAGTATGAATCAGTTACGGTGACTACAG
>JAECMU010389792.1:0-11991 GCA_016106625.1 Dracogyra subfuscus
ATCAATAAAATCTAGTCTAAAGTCTAGAAAAGAGTAGTAGGGGCCAACCCCGCTTCCTATTTCTTCTTAGAGTGGGGCGGTCAATCTTCCAGTGCTGCTATGACAGGCTCGGACATGTAGAGACTAAACGCGAACAACCGTAGAGTTCTGCAGAGTTGTCTTCATACGAGTCACGAAAAACCAAGTCGACATACACAGCCGTGGAGAAATGACGTGGAGGCAAGGAATCTCGCTAAAAAAGAATCCAACCTGGTGGTGCAGACTGTCGAAACGAGAAGCGTTCCAGCGTTCAATCAGTTCCAATGGCCGCATACACTCCCAGTACAAAACTTCACTTCGCCGACGAAAACAGCGAAGTGAAGGATCCCTAAGTCGAGTCACGAAAGCACGTGCAGTGTGCGCACGCGAAACAAACACGTCTCACCGCGACGAGCTCTAGACTGGGAATCGATTAAAACATGTCAACATACTATAATCACTGTAAGCCAGTATTGTTTACTCATAGGGATCAACCACGAGCACTGCCTCGAGTGATGTCGACCGTCGTCGGGTCAACGTCAAGCTGATAAATGGAGAATAAAAAGGTTGGGTTGTGACTTACAGGAATTTTAAATAAAAGATAGATTATTTTATTAGAAATTAAAAAAAAATAATAATAAAAAATTAGGGATTCGCGAAAATAAATGTTCGTGAGTATACTCATTTTAAGGAAATCGCGAGAATTTGTGCCCGCGAAAATAAAGTAATTTACAGTATACAAAAACAATTGTTTTATTTATTTTAAAAGTGTTTCTCAATGTCTTTCATTGGCATTCTTAATATTTTGTACAGGTGATGACATCAATAAGTGTATTAAAGATTTAGTGTTTGGGCTGTATTATTTATTTAAGACCGCCAGTTAATGGATGGAAAATAAAACTCGCACGTGTTCGCCACATGGTGGGACATCAGGTACGGCCATTATTTCAAAGGAAGTGAGTAGCACATTTTTTTTAAAACACTTAATTTGCAGCTACTGTAGTAATGGGGGGGGGGGGGGGGGAGGGGGGAGGGATTAAATACCAAACTATACAAAAAATGTAAACCAACATAATAATAATAATAAAATATTTGACCAAAACAAAAAAGAGAGTACGAAACATGTAGGCCTACACACCTTTTTACAAAATAAGATCGTCTGCTTAAAACAACTGTTGGGTCGTAATTGGGGAAAAGCTTGATAATATACCCTACATACCCTGGCTTTTTGGTTACAAAAAGGTATGCCCTTTGGTTACGAAAAAGTATGCTTTTTGGTTACGAAACGGCATGCTTCAGTGATGCACAGCATATAATTGCTTATTTAATGTTTATCTAAGATACCGATTGATTATTACAAAAAACAATTGGCTTAATGTTACAATATGTTTGTAATATAACATTATAATTGTGTATTTAATTTTTTTATATTAATATTAGGTGTAATGTATGACATTATTTAATTGGTTACGAACTGGTATGCTAGTGCCTAGTAGTGGTTACGAAACGGTAAGGTACGAACTGTTTTGGGTACGAAACGTCTAGAAACCTTGGTGGAGTGTAAGCATTTGTCAGGTACTCGGAAAGATATATTTGGTTCGCGAAATGTGATGGAATCATTTCGATTCCATCCAGAACTTGTTTTACAGTTCCTACGCGATACTGACTTTTATTCACACTTTTAATTCTATCTATCTGTGATCTTATATGTTTACACAGTCCTTTACACTGTGTTTTTTGTATTTACGTTTTGTATTTTTATATTGATGTTGCTCATCACATAGTTGTTGCATTTACCATAGTTTAACACCCAATAGAGTGGTTGCACGTGACTTCACAGATCGGCTGTCCGCCATTTTGGAGACAACCGTTCTTTGCTTTCTATAGTCGAAGCGTGTTATACGAACAGCGATACAATGCCTAAGGTGAAGGGGAACTATTGTAATGTTGAGGGTTGTCACAGTCGCTCACATACAGACAAAGAAAATAAGAAACATTACTACAGACTACCAGCTGTTATTAGAAACCAAGGGAAAGACTGTGAACATCTCAGCTCTGAGCGACGACGATTGTGGCTTTCAAAGTTGAACCAGAACATGGACGGCAAAACTTTATCAAATGTTCGCATTTGTTCAGAACATTTTATAAATAGTAAGTATATGCAATACTTTTGTTTAATTTTGGGAAATATACCACCTGGTCCCTACCCTATTATACTGATAAAGAGGGAACCTAACCATACATTTAATGATTTATTATTTTCTTAAAAAAAAAAAAAAGAAAAAAAAAAGACGTAGTCATTCGCAAGTTAATAAATTTCTTCTCGTCATTTAGAGCTGTACTTAGAAATTAGGGGGCAGTCCTTTTAAAATTATTATTTGAACCCACACCATCAAGTTCTTTTGGGCTAGGTACAGTTACATGGATTGCCCTCGATAATTTGATCTGGTACATGATCCCTACTACATGCACTGGGGCTCAACAGAATAATAACCACTCATTTCTGGAATGATTTCAATTTATTTATTAAAATCAAATGCATATAAATGATATATATACCCATACATAATATGAACAAAGCTGCATGTAGGCCACCCCTGCGCGTGCTGTAACCTCATCGTGGTTTTCAATAAAACTCACTGTCGCGTAAAATTCTGTGATATTTGTATTTGTATTTTTTACACAGTCCTTTACACTATGTTTTGTCTAGATCTTGAATTTTTATATTTATTACCATAGTTTGACACCCAATAGCCGATGTATTTTTCGTGCTGGGCTGTCGTTAAACATCCATTCATGCATGTAGGCCATTAAATGAGTAACATTGGAAATACGGGGGAAAATACACACACACACACACACACACCTTTCAGCACATTAGATAATGTATTTTGAAGTAAAAAAAACCCACACAAATAAAACAGTTATATAAAAACAAAACAATGCACAAGTTCATATACATGTTTAACTTGTTTATCTTTGAGATACATTTCTGAGTTTGCTGCACTTTTTAAGATGTTGATTAAAGATGAATTGTTTTTTAATTGAAATAAAAATAAATTTAATTAATATGCTTGCTGCAATAAATGAATGGCAAAGTTTATTAAATAATAATACATTTTTGAAGTGTTTTATAAAGGTAGTTTTATAATTATTGAAAAAGGCTTGTTTAATCTCAACTTTGTGTTTGTATATATTAATAACATAATATATATTTTCGAAAAAAAAGGCAGACTTGTACCAAAAAAAGTCCAGACTGGATACCAACAGTTGATATGTCGAAAGCTGCAAAGGGAAAACCAGATTCAAAGTCACCTGCTGCTAACAAACGGTACCAGAGAAAAGTGATGCAGCTAACACTTTGCTAGAACTAAACACAATGTTTGAAACAGATGTACATGATGATTCAGATTGTGTTTCGGATGCTGAAACAGGTACTGCTATTTAGACCGTTATTGACCAGCCACTCTTTTTCAGCCATGCATGAAGAATTACAGTCATTTAGGACTGAAAATGTGACATTTTGTAGTGCATCATCACAGTTCAAGGTATTTGAGTTCGAAGGAGATGATGAACAAGTCAAGTACTTTACAGGCCTGCCGAAATTTACACTATTATTATCCATTTTCCATTTCTTGGAATCATGTTTGCCAATGAATCAGTCATTGGATAAATTTCAGATTTTGATCTTGTGTTTAATGCGTTTACGATTGAATTTGTCTTTACAGTTATTGGCCTATCAGTTTAATGTATCACAAAGCACAGTTGCTAGATACTTTGCAGAAACAATTTCTGTGATGCGCATACAAATGAAGCCCCTTGTTTCTTGGTCAGAACAAGATGAATTAATTAAAACAATGCCAATGCAATTTCGTAAAAAATTTGGTACCAAAGTAGCAATCATTATAGACTGTTTTGAAATTTGTATTAATAGACCTTCAAATGTCCTAGCAACAGCCCAGACCTGGTCAAGCTATAAACATCATAACACTGCAAAATATTTAATTGGCATCACCCCCAAGGGTCCATGTCATTCATATCATTAGGATGGGGAGGTTGTGTAAGCGATAAATATATCACTGAACACTTCCTTTGTGTCACATGTCTTACCTGGTGACATCATTATGGCAGATCGAGGTTTTGATATATCTGACACGCAAGGGAATGTATGTGCTGAGGCACGAATACCAGCATTCACAAAAGGAAAAAGCCAACTGTCACCTCTAGATGTTGAAAGTATCCGGAAACTGGTCAGTAATCGAATACATGTGGAACGAGTAATTGGAATGGTTCGCCAAAAATACACCATTCTTAGTGCCACACTTCCACTTCCAATTGAATTTCTGATCACTAAAAAAGGAGAAAGAGTTGCCCAGTTAGACAAAATGGTTCACATATGCTGTGCTCTTGTAAACTTGTGTAGATTTTAGCTGAGTATGTGAACAGACATAGACTATAACATTATAAGTGACCAGCATACCATATTGTGAAAAGCTATGTACATGTCTGTATTAAATTATAACATTTATTTATGAAGTTATTGTCCTATAAAATATATTTAATCTGATAAAAAAGTCATATTTACTGTCAAATGTTCCATGCAGTTTCACTGAAACAGGGCTCAAAATTGAGCAATATGCAACAACATCTCAAAATACACAATATGCTGACCGGCAGTACATCATGTACTGAAAATTAAAGACTGTAAAAGTAAATTTTCTAATGTTTGCTCCTTATTTCACTAGTTTGACACCCAATAGCCGATTTATTTTTCGTGCTGGGGTGTCACTAAACATTCATTCATTCATTCATTCATTCATTCCTTATTTCACACAATGAATTTTTATCCTTGCTGTTGAGTGGCATCTAGTGCTCTTTTATATGTACTTTAACGAGAGACTGGACAATACAGCACTAGTTGGGGATATGGTACAAGATAAACAAAATGTTATATTTGCATATTTGGATTCTTGTCTTAATGACTTTTTTTTTACAAATCGAGGCAATTTCCGACACTGCATTGACCCTTTGTGTTGGTTGTCGTATTAGATGGTATTAAAGCATGGTTGGTCATCCTTCTTGAATAGTATTTACCCACCAGTTCAGGTAAAATTGCCTTCTGAAATAGAGTGTTTTGCCACAAATAACCTGCCACAACTCTGGATCAAAAGTGATCAGTTCCACATGAAGATCACATTTTGTCCATACAACAAAAAAACATGTCCCCAATGTTGTTATTCCCAATTGAGTCTGTACCTGGTAGAAGTAGGCATGATCTATCTTCAGTTGTATAATGCCATTGTCGTTTTTTCCTAAGAAGAACTTTGGGTCAAGGCATTTGTCCAAGGAATTCTCTCGGACTGAAAATTAACATTTTATTTCTAAACAGAACTTCCCGCAGCAGTCATAGGATACTACCCCATCCGATGAAGCTCCAAGGTGTGGGAAGTCGGTGCTAATGATAAAACCACTATTCTGAATTTTCAAATTTTCATGAAATGGGGCCATTTTCACAAGAAGGTCTGCCTTTGCAGGGTTTTTTTCATGCTGGCATCCCCACTGAGTAGCTTCGTTAGAAAATGTCGACGATTCTGGATAACATATGGTCTACACCAGGCTTTTAGCTGGATTCAAAAGATTGGTGTTACATGCCGACTTGGCATTTGATGCCGTTATCCTGCCATAATCGAATCGAATCGATGCCACAGTTTTGATTGAGACTGTGTACGGGTGGCAATCTACTTCCTTCGCTTGGTCTGGACTCGTTTTCACTTTAATAACACTACAGAGTTCGAGTAACGTTGTGTAGTCCATGTTCACAGAGCTGTCATCTTTCAAGTCTGTTAACATCTGTGGAAACAGTGATGTTATAGGTTTTGGTATATACCAGTTCGAGAATGGCTCTATTGTAGCCAACAGAACTGGTTTTGTACCTGTTGAGTGCAATTCTTTGAAGAGGGTGTCCAGTTCATGTGGTGACGGTGGAAGAATATTTGGAGAAACCGCAGAAGTCGATGCATGTGAAGTTATCTGATCAATATTGCCGTCTAATTTTCTTTTTAAACCTTTTGCCGAGGTAAAATTGATGTCGGTAAGCTGGCTATATGGCACATTTTTTATGGCAGCTGGCAATATCCAGTATGCAGGCCTTTCCGTCACAGTTGCTGAATTCCGTATGCGTACAGTTGCCTCTATTGAAAACAGCAGAGCCGCAATATGTGTACATGTTTCTCCGAGGCCGGCCATGCATGTACAATGGGTACCCTTGACCACACCATCTTTATGCGCAATTACCCATGGTTTCAGAGGTTTTTCCCTCAGTCTTTGTGAATGAAGAACCTAAATGAAATAAATATTGTTAATTGCACATTTAGGACCTATATTTGCTTTCAAGCCTAATTTAAAATATTACACCCCTGCGTGTGCTGTAACCTCACCGTGGTGCAGGGGTGTAACATTCTCTTTCAGAATGGCCAATACAGCACAACTTGAAATTTTGGGTGGAATTCGGTGTCCGTAAAATTCTGTGATATTTATATTTGTATTTTTTGCACAGTTCTTTACACTGTGTTTTGTCTAAATCTTGAGTTTTTATATTTATGTGATTTAACATTTACTGTTTACCTCCATTATCATAGTTTATTTAACATTTACTTTTTTCCTTTACCATAGATTGACACCCAATAGCCGATGTATTTTTCGTGCTGGGGTGTCGTTAAACCTTCATTCATTCATTTATTCATTCATTCATTCATTCATTCATTCATTAAAATATTACAAAAATGCTTCAATCACATATGCTATGAAATTAATATTTTCTTAAATTTTTGTTAACTCATAATTACTTTTTTGCTTTCGGATGTGCCCTCAAAATAGTTAATAGCAATGTACATATTTAAATTATAATAATAAAACTTTAAAATAATTATGCTACACCATATTTATATAATATTGTACTATCAAAGAAAATGTTTAAACATTTTTATAATTATGAATTACATCTATTTGTTGGTTCGCCCTCCCCCAATATTATGTTAGGTAATAAAACATTTTGGTGGAGGTTTTAACGGACATATATCAGTGATTGAAATAAGCAGAATATTTCATTAGTTTACTTGACAAATGCATCTAAAAATCTACCATCAATAGTTTTACTTGTCCAAATACATTTTGTTTAAAGTTTTATTATTCAAGAGCAAGGACGATGTTTTTAATTATTCAAAATGAAAGTGCATTATACAGTTTTATTTGTCCACTGGATAACCACTAAGGTACATTTTGCTTTTCCCCCAGCAGATTGTCATTTGTCAAGACAAACGGATAAGTGTGTGTTCAAATGTATAAAACAATATACTGATACATTACATGGCTTAAAATAGCCTGCGGAAAATGAAAAACAGTTAATGTTTTAGACTTAGCAGATGAAATAAAAATTCACCTGGCTACAACAGATAATATTCAGCTAATAAAATATTCCTATAAATAAACGTTTATAAGTTTCAAGGAATTACTCTACATATCTGAAATATGGCTAACCCAGCATATGTTCCAATTTTGAGACTAAAATGTTATTTTTCTGTATGTAGTAAAGTTTATAAAATTGTAACATGGGTGCAATAATACCCAAAGACCAGGGCTCGAAACTAGACATAAACTATGGTGGCTCACAAAATAATAATGGATGTTGGCAAATTAAGGTAAGCAAACCATGAACCACGAGTGAGATTTTACTGTGGAATAAATATATGTAATACAAATATTAATAGTGGCTCATATGGTATACATGTACATGTAGCTCTAAAGAAGATCGCCATAATAATACTGGTCGACTAACACCATTATTTTGTTTATATTCAAGTCGCCCAAATAGGACATTGGTCGAATTTGGTGACCTGGCTGCAGGTCCTTTAGAACATCAATATTAAATAACAACAGATGCAGTTATTGATGATTAATTTTTATCTACTGGCACATAAGTGCTATCACTGATATCCCCCATCAAACACAGGCATCGAAATAACCACAAAATATAGCCTGGTAACCGCAATTATATAAAAGTTAGAATTGAATTCCTGTAACAAAGTTAGAATTGAATTCCTGTTACTAGTACTTTTAACACTCTTGCATGTGTGCCAGATGATTATTGTTGCATACATGTATTATGATTCATTCTTGATCTTATCACTGTTCTTAATGTATTACATGCAATTCTTTACAACTATGTGACTCGTATTTAATAACTGAATAAATACATTGATGAAAATAAGTGTTCTGTTGGTTTTTTTTATTGTCTTATCTTATCACACAACAGTGAAAGATAATAATTTTTAAATGTGAAATTTTGAGTGCAATTGATCACATTCACATTACTGTTCAATCTCTTAGATGTGTACAGGATGATTAGTACAACTAGTACATTTGTTTATTCATTTACCAATACTTTATAGTTAGGATTCTGAAATTGTATCGAATGAATGAATGAATGAATGAATGTTTAACGACACCCCAGCACGAACAATACATTGGCCATTTAATATAGGTGTCAAAGTTCCTTGAACAAGTAGACAAAGAGCGAAACAAATATAAAATGTTTTTAAAAATTTTAACAATGTGAATGAAGAAAATATAATTTTTAGCATACATTAAATCTGTGTAAAACAAACAAAAACTATCAATACCTACCAAGATATATTAAATCATAAATATTATTCAAGAGGTACATACTGTATATTTGCTGCGTTAATATCCTCGTGGCAGAGTCCCTCATAGCGGTGGCACGGCCCCTCACAGTGGCGGCGGTGGCAAAGTCCCTCACAGTGGTGGTGGTGGTGGTGGTGGTGGTGGCGGCGGCGGCAATGCTGTCACGGTTGGCAGATTCACTGAATTCTGAAATATTTTAAAATAAATAAAAACATCAACATTTATACCATACCTTTGCTATTAAATTAAATATATGAGTAAATATTCTTGGTTTGAAAGTATACTTTTATACATTAATAATAAAAAAATAATAATAATAAATTAAAAAATGTTTTTAACAATTTAAAAAAAAATAAAAAAAAATATTAAAAAAAAATAATAATTCTGTGCATTATTTGTAAAAAAAAATATTAATTGTTTTTGAATAAACCTTGTTTTACTACTTGATAGCCATCAGTTGGTATGGTCTATAAAATACATCTATTCTAATCATATTAAAAGTGATCAGACAAAAATCTGCCTTTAAATAATATTTTAAATATGCTCATATATATTACATGCCATGACATGCATCACTGTTGACCATTATTTGATGCAATATCTTGCCCTTTACAGACAAACACGTTGCCGGTCCTCCTCGTACCACGAGAAGATCGGGAAACAGGTCGAATAAAATAAACAATCGGTCAACTGGTGACGTTAACTCTGTTAAATGGATCTCCATGCAAATGTGTCCATGTGCTATTGTGCGACACACCACATTTAAGTTTGTAAAATAGTATGATCTTACACGATGATAACATTTCATCCACATGCACACATCCAAAAGAAAGAAGAATCAGAAAAAGGAACAACATGATGGCTCTTGATTTTTACAAACAAAATTTAAAGCTAACAATAGGCCCTATTGAAAATGTACTATAGTAACAATCTTCGCAAACGAGCAAATGAATGAATGAATGAATGTTTAACGACACCCCAGCACGAAAAATACATCGGCTATTGGGTGTCAAACTATGGTAATGTAAATAAATAAGGTGATGATCAACATCAATATAAAAATTCAATATATAAATAAAAACAGTGTAAATACAAATACAAATATCACGGATAATATGACAGGGTGAAGACAAATACAAATAACACGGATACTGACTTTTATTCTAAACTTTAAGTTGTGCTGTATTGGCCATTCTGTAAGAGGAGGTTACAGCACGCGCAGGGGGGACACAACAGTGTCTCGTTGTTATACTAATTTGTACTATTAATTAGTGTGCAATAGTTTTACGTTCTTCTTTCTTTTTTAATTTCATAGATCTAAATTAAAGATTACTCCCACTTGTTGTTACATTGTTTTGTTTGTTTGTTTTTGTTTTGTTTTTAATACATTTATTCATATAAGTAAGAAATATTAATTATAATGTTGTTTGAATGTTTGTTTATATATGAAAAAATCCAACCGATTTCTCTTCAAAAAGATCATCCCTGCCCAGCAAAGTGTTTGTGGTAGTAGTAGGGGGGCCTGTATGGGGCCATGACCTACTTTCCGTGACCTTGACGACGTCACGTGACCCGGCCCTGACCTTGATGACGTCACGGCCTTGGCACCCGGCCCTTGACCCACCTGGACTGGCACGAAAGAGTATAAAAAGGTTAGATCTGGTTTAATTGTCATTCGCTCGCCGAAAACTATCAGATCTACATTCGTATTACATTCTTGTGGCTTGTTGCACTCTATTTGGAACGAAGAAGATGGCATCGGGATATTCGAGCAGTAGCAGCAGCAGTAGCGACGAGGACGACGTCTTGGTCTGGAAATGTTCAGGAAGACATACAATCAAAAGAGTGACTACCAAACCAGAAGAACATTTCATGGATCAAACGGATGTTGCCTGTGACTATGGATGAAGATGGTGAAATCAAAGAACCCACGGATCAGACAGATGCTGGTCGCGAAACAGATGCTGCCTGGGATGAAGAAGACTGCTGTTCGAGACGTTACCTGTTCTGCCATTGTCCCAATGAGACATTTCTATGCCCGGATGCAGACATTTGGGTGATACAGTTACACCAGAAACCGAGGGAACTCGCCAAGGCAGGTTTCTTCTACACAGGGGATCACGATGCCGTCGTCTGTTACTGTTGTGGACTACGTGCCTACCGATGGCAGAGAATGGACGACCCAGTGATGGAACATTACAGACTGTCCCCGAGATGTCCCTATGTGAATAACGTGTTCAGACATTATCAGTTTTAGACACGTGTGAGACACGTGTTCAGACATTATCAGTTTTAGACACGTGTGAGACACGTGTTTTTGTCACTATGTTTTGTCATATATTCTATGTACTATATTTTTGTTGTTTAGTAATAAAATGTTGCGTTGTATCCTTTTGTTATTTATAAATAGCATGAATTTGTCACATGCATGTTAGTTGAGAACCATGTCTCGGTGGGAAAGGTACCTAGAGTCTATTTACTACGATGCAAAACATCCTGGGAGTTATGCAGGTCCTAGTAAACTGTATCAAGCTGTCAAAACAGAGGGTAAATTTAACATTCCTCTGACACGTATTAAATCATGGTTGAAAGGTCAAGATACCTATACCATGACACATCAAGTGAGGCGAAAGTTTCCACGTAATACCTATGTCGTGGAAGGGTTAGATAGTCACTGGCAATCCGATCTAATGGATATGGTCAGTTTGGCTAAATACAATGACGGGGTGAGATACCTCATGATGATCATTGACCTGTTCTCCAGGTACTTGTGGGTGCTACCACTCAAGTCGAAAACGGGGAACGACTTGGTAGATGCTTTGACAGAATTCTGGAAATCAGAGTCCAGAAAACCCAAACTGTTTCAGTCCGATTCAGGGTCAGAACCATAAGGTCAAAGCATTGTTGAAGTCGCAGGGCATAACACAGCTGTTTTCTCTAAATGAAACCAAAGCAAGTTATGCCGAACGGGTCATTAAAACCATAAAAATGCGTCTCTATCGCTACATGTTAAAAAACTTTACTTACAAGTACACGGATGTTCTAGAGAAAGTCGTCTATAGCTATAACCACACCAATCATCGAATGTTAGGTCAAACACCAGCCAGTGTCAACCAAACGAACGAAGAAGAGGTCCGTCTGTCGCAATACCTGATCAAACCTAAAAAGGCAATCCACAAAAAGAAGTTTACATTTAACATAGGTGATAAAATATGAGTCAGTCATCTTCGAGGCACCTTTGATCGGGAATACCAAGAGAAATGGTCTGGCGAA
>JAECMU010390802.1:0-20400 GCA_016106625.1 Dracogyra subfuscus
ATTTATTGAAAATAATATATATATGTAATTTTTTTTTTTTAAAGTTTCCGATAGGTTCCCATGATCACAAGGCACAGAACCAAAAGACTGTTTCCCATGAAATTTGAAATCCTTTGGCCTGTCCTTTTAACAATGGACTGGCCTCGGTGGCATCGTGGTTAGGCCATCGGTCTACAGGCTGGTAGGTACTGGGTTCGGATCCCAGTCGAGGCATGGAATTTTTAATCCAGATACCGACTCCAAACCCTGAGTGAGTGCTCCACAAGGCTCAATGGGTAGGTGTAAACCACTTGCACCGACCAGTGATCCATAACTGGTTCAACAAAGGCCATGGTTTGTGCTATCCTGCCTGTGAGAAGCACAATTAAAAGATCGGAAAGAATAGCCCATGAAGTGGCGACAGCAGGTTTCCTCTCAGAATCTGTGTGGTCCTTAACCATATGTCTGATGTCATATAACCATAAATAAAATGTGTTGAGTGCATTTCTTTCTTTCTTTCTTTTTTAACAATGGTATTTGCAAATCACACGACCCAATGAGTTACATGGAAGAAAAATCAGATTTTAATTTTTGTGCCTTGTGATTGACTCTTGATTTTTTTAATAACTTGTAGATGGTTGCCGTTGTTTTACTTCTCAAGATCCTATTTTAAATATTTGTTTGCAGCAAACCGTAGAAGAAATATGTGCTTTGTTCAGCCAGTGTTTCCAACTCGTGTACACTGATGCGACCTTGCAGTGGTTAGACAATAAGATTGATCCTGGTTCCTCCACCAACTCAACAGGTAAGGCCATGCTTTATTAGCACTTTCTTCAAATTCATCTGAAAATGGATGTATATAAAGGAATAAAACAACACAAAATCTTAAAATAATATCCGGAATTAATATGTTAGTTAGGAGGTAATAGTGAAGCACTGGTTTTCTGAACAGTTTACACCATAAATGAGTTGATCATTTGTAATAGTAAGCCCTCTGTGTCACCCTTGTTCTCCTTACCCCATCTGTCCACCACAGTTTGAGTTTCATTTGACCTTGCCTTACTTAAATGTCAGGGTAGAGGATTATCCTGAGTTTTCAGCAATTTTAAAACGTTTTCGGCAAATAAAATGTTTTTACATTATTAAAATTACAATATGGATTTCTGGACATAGTAATGTTTTGTAATATCTCAATATTGAAATTTGTTTAAAATAACTTTGTATGCTTGTACAAATTTATTATTTCTTCCCATGCCCAAATTAAATTTGAAATAATTAGGCCAAAGGAATTTTGAAATACTTTATATGTATAATGCTTTAAGTTAAACAAGTTTTAAGGTAATAAAATGTGTTGAGTGCCTTTTTATCTAACATTTCTTCCATCCTTTTGCATAGATCATCAGCCCATAAAAAAGATCTAAGCTTTTATTGTTTGCTTGTTTTGAAAGTGATATGAATATTAATAACGTTTTTATTATTTATTTTTCAGGTTCATCAACAAACCGGATTGAGAAATCGAGGCTTTCATTGTAAATATCCAATCATGCACATTATATTCATATATACTATAATGAAATTTGTTGAATGCTAAACAATAGATCTAACTGACTCGCATGTTTCTCCCAATTCAATCAGAATAATAATGGCACCACTTGTTTGGAGCCAGAATAGCATATACAGTAGCATGACCTAAACATATTTGGACTTGCAATCAAATTATTTGTTGGTTGGTAATACCTCTAGATATGTTTTTCAAATGGCATTTAAAAAAAAAAAAAATTGTGTGTATGGACAAAATTGTATGAATAAAATTCAGTCACCAATGATTAGACTAACTTTATATCAAGAAAAAAACACCACCACAAGTTGTTATGTTGCTTATAATTTTGATATACTGTTTGAGGATGTTATGACTATATTATGCGTGTCATGTAATATGATATTTTTATACAGTAAAGTAGTATTTCTATTTCAAGCATTACTGGCTCAGTCATAGACCTGCCAAGCAGTCCGTATAACCTACCTCGCCCTATAGACCGACCGGATTCCATTGGACGGAGTACGAGAGGCAGTGATGTCAGTCTGGCTAAGGAACTGCTGAAGGAAACTGTTAACAAGGTGCACACAAGCAAATCACAATACCTAGTGGTGCATCTAAAAATCCAGGGGTTGGGGGGCATGTGGCCAAAGGCCTCAAACGTTACAGAAAGGCATCCTTGGAATTTAAGTGTGGGGTGGGGGATTTCCACCACTGATGTTATACACAAGTAGTTAAAAAATTGTCTGTTAGGCTCCAGTGATATAATCATAATAGACTTGTTAACTAATTTTATTAGTCCCCAACTGTCCCAACTGGAAGGAACTATATGTTTTATCTCCATCCTGTCTGTCTGTACACATAAAGTTTTGAGGATGTTTTTTCATAATGCCTTCAGATATTTAGTTGACATTGAGTGAATATCAGGTTTTATATTTTGTTTTGTTTCTGTATAAGTATTGTAATAAATATAATACAGTATGTGTATATTCAACAAAATTAAAAATTACTCGCCAAACTAAGGAAGCTAACTTTTCACAATCGTAATAACAGCAAGTTCAATATAAGGACAAGACCTATATAGCATCAACATGACTGTTATAAAGAGGGTTGACTGTACTGTGAAAGGTTACATGGAGTGGTTTTTGCTTGTTTTTCAAATTGATTTATAACAATAACAATATAAATATTAATCTGAAAATGGATTAATTTCCCTTACATAGTTCATACAAACCAGTGAAGTTCTAATTGAAACCTAAAACGTACTTTTTGTCAGACTGGCATTTCATGGATTTAATCTCTGCTTATCTTTTGCTTCCAAATACACCATTGTTTAAAAATTAATCTCTGTTTATGATTTGCTTCCAGATACACCACTGTCTTTCCTCTGATGAACTTAGCCGGTTTGCAAAACTGCTTAGTGTCATGCATAATGAGATGCCCTTCCTCGATTTCTGTGAAAAAATGCGAGAGCTGTTTGGATCTGATAGGAAGTACATGTTGGCAGGTAGCTACTTTTTGTATGTTATTCTGCAATATGTAAGCGGAGCGGATGTAACTTGTAAATCAACATCAGTGGTACAGAGGTTAAGGCATTCATCTAAAAGACTTGGTCGACATTCCGATATCAGCTTTTTTTCCCAGAGTTAGTTCTGGTGGTTCGATAGGTAGGTGTAAAGCCACTGAATTGACATCTTGTTCATAAGCAACTCACCGCCCAGATAGCTGAGGTTAGTGTGTCTAGGAGATGGATATATATTTGGATATGATCACAAAAATCAACCTGAAATATATCCTTTACTGTAAACTGTTTAAATTTGTACGGTAGTTCAGTAAACTGTAATTGTTCATTCCCCATCAAGGAACTAATTCTGGGATTTGTTTTGTTTTTATTTATTTTTTTGGTGTCATTTCTAAACTTTTTATTTAATTTTTTGGTTCATAAACAATAACACTCAATAAGACAAAGTACCAATATCATCAGATATGACATTCCCTGACATTAATTTTACTAAATTTACCAATGGGATGATGTTGAATTGTAATGAATATAACAGAAATTTTATTATTTTGTTATTCTACTCAGGAGTAAAACAGTCTTGTTTTCATCTAAGAAATGACAATGCCATAGTGTCTTTGTCACCCATACTTTCTGTTAATTTTGTATTGGTAAGATATGAAAAGCAGCTATTGATGAAGTAATTAAAGAAGGCTGGGGAAGGAAAGAACCCTTTCTACTACAATCCATCTTTTTATTTTCAGAACTGAGCCCATTTATTCCTGCTGAGCACTATCAAGAGTTTGAAGACTATCTTCAGCAACAGGGCATTCCTCTTCCAGGAAATGTTAGCACCATATCTAGTACCAGAAGCAACCATGGCTACACGTAAGATCTAATAATTATATGTTTTATTTTACATTATTTCTGGAAAATACACATTCAAGGTTTGTAATAAAAATAGTACTATTGAAAAATACAGATTGATTGAATTTTAATAATAAAATATTAACACTATTTAATATACAAAGAAATCATGACTACAAGTAATATACAACATTACTGGTATTGCTAGAAAATACAGATTCATTGATAAAATTACAAACTTTCTGCCATTATATGATTTACTCAGTTCTGATTGCCTGATATTACTTAAAAATTGAATGCTATCCTTTGATAAATCTCAGAAAATTATGTCATTACAGAAAATAGATCATGGAAATGATGTAAGAAATTGATTTATGTGTATTTTTAACTAAATAAGTTGTGGTGTTTGTAATTATTATAATTATTTGTCATTTATTTTTCATAAGTTTATCGATGGATACATCAACAATTTAGAATAACTTGCTGGTTTATACCACAGATAATTGATACACATTGATAAATTCACACAAAAAATGATAAACAATTCTTATTTAGCATATGATCTGATAAAAAATGTTGTAGGAAAAATAAGCTTGTG
This sequence comes from Dracogyra subfuscus, assembly GCA_016106625.1. Classification (NCBI taxonomy): domain Eukaryota; kingdom Metazoa; phylum Mollusca; class Gastropoda; order Neomphalida; family Peltospiridae; genus Dracogyra; species Dracogyra subfuscus. The sequence continues at coordinate 4,480 of JAECMU010390802.1, forward strand.
CCATTCTTGTTTTGACAGCCGTTCTGTGAGTGAGATGTCGAATGCCAGCACAATAAGCAACGGTGATCACCAGAGCTCACAAGCCATTGACTACATCACTGACCTCATCAACAACATGAATGCAAGTGTTAGCGTCAACACCAACCCTGACAGCCATATGCCTTGATAATAGCCATGACTATACTTACATGAACAATGATCTCAGTGTTCACTGTTGGCATATTTGAATTTTTTTGAGAAAACAAAACCAAGAACTGTGTTATCACCTTCCTGCACCCATTTTACTGCGACCTAAAATCATACTTCTAAAATGTTTAAGTGCAAGACTTTAACAATGTCTTCAGACTTTAGCAATGTTGTTTTTATGCGTGAGACTTTAACCAAATATTTATCAGCACGTGGCCTAGTGTACGTATCTTGAATTGGTGCACATAAAAGTTAGGGTTTATTTCTCATTTCCTTTGCAGTTAAAACTCAATTAAAAATAATGCTTTTGCCCTGTAGTATTCCCAAAACATAGGTTGAAATGTCAAGCTGTAAACATCAGGTAGTCAAATTTAGCTTGGATTGACATGAAAATTGCATTGGCAAATGGAATTTCAGTTGCTTCTTTCTTATGAGGATTTTTGTGTGTGTATGTGAATCGCACCTAAATTATTAATGACAATTTGGCCCTTGCGCTCAAACGTTTAATATAAATAAAACACAGTTTTTGGAAATGTCTATGTTTGAGTCTTTAGTCAAAACGTTTTTCTGAGGACAATGATAGTTCTTTTTTATTATTAATGAAAACATTGTTGTGGTTTTCTAAATCTATTTTATAAAAAAGAGCTACAAAATGAACAGTTCATAAACATTATGGTTACTGTAGTAAAGTATAACCGTACAATCGGTGTTAATGAATAAAAAGAAACACCTACTACATAATTATTGGAATAGCACCATGATAAAATAATAACCATACTACTCACGAAAGTTATATGTGCTGCACATTTGATCTGGAAATTTAAATTTATTCATGGTGATTGTTAAAATAGTTTAAGTAAGACTTGAATGAAATTACCATAATTAGTACCCTACAAGATACTTATCAGAAACTTCAAACTTACATGACTTTTAATAGATGTTTCTTGATTCAACTTAAAATGTGTGTCTTTTTTCACAAATAGTTAAAATAACCGATCAACTGACCGGAAGAGAAATGATACTGATATTTAGGTGGAGGGATTTAGCTGCTTTATTTATGGTTGTGATAAGAGATGGTATTCACATACCTATATTATGAATATTGTGCCAGCCTAATAAAATGTATCTGGTAGATTGGTGGTGGGGCTTAAAGAATCTTATGGCACATAGACGTTTAGTTTTTATTATTAAAAACAATGAAGTTTATGGCATTGCTGTCGGCATATGAACAGCAAATTCTTTGTTTTTTTAAATCAAGGTTCTATATACACATGTTTGTTGTATTGTGCTATCAAAGCACTGCAGCAGTAATTCAGCATTGTGCTCAAACTGCAAAATTCAATTTGTCAATTTTCTGTCTTTATGCTTAAGAAAAGCTGTTAAAGAGATATTTATTTATTTTTAGTTTGTTGTCAGATTTCAGCATTTGTTTGCATAAAATATTTTTAAACAGTAAACTGTTGATCTGAAATGCTAAAATAATTGCCTATTGGAGCTTTTGTTTTTAAATGGGTATTGTATCTCTGCTGTTTATTATTAGGTAATTTCAGTGACTTTCATCTGTATAGGCAGTTGTCGGACTTAGGAATTGGAAGGTAGATTCATTGTTGAGCTGCACTAGTTTAGTTAATTGTATCGTGTTCTACAGCCTGTAAATTTTAATAGTAATTAAAATAAAACAGTAAGCTGTTGCTAGAGTCTGTAGAACTTATTCTTTAAGTGTAGGCATGGATGAAGGTTTTCCGGCATATGCCTGATTTTCCGGTGTTTCTGGGTCTCCATATGGCCCCCTGGTCATGGCTTTGCCCTGGAACCACAAGAAGCCCTAGCACCTAGAATGTTTTTCAGGCTTTTCAAAATTTTCAACTTTCACCCATGAGTAGGTGATTACATGCAGTCCTTTAACTTACATTTTATTTCTTTAATGTATGTATGAATTTTATACAATGATAGAATTTAAGTTTTTTCCAATACCTTTTTTAATTGGCAGGATGTTTTTTTTAAATTTAATTTTCAAGAGCAAGAGATTAATTTTATTAATTTATTATTTAAAAAAAATTATATTATGTCTTGCAAAAGCTATTTTTGTATTTCAACATTTTCCTAACTGGAAAGAAAATGGATGCTGGTTATTCATTTATTTATTGGTAGATGCATCGTGGACGATAATTTGTCATGCGTGTATAAGCCAATATATTACGGATCTCGGACAGGAGGTTGTGTAATGTTTCTTTTTGATAACCTAATACACCTCGGGTCAATGCTTTTCCATTTAGCTAAACCATGCTCAATGGATTGGACAGAGACAACTGAACACATTTATTTGTATCTGCATTGCAAACAGTGTAGTTGTTTTGATAAATTGTAGGACCTATTAATCATATCATTTTACACAAGATAAACATCTATGGCTTGGATGTTCGCTGTGTAAATGTAATGTATTCAAGGGATCGTCCATAAAGGTTGATGTTTTTCCAATCAATGTTTATGGGGGAGAGGTGTAAAAGCCATGTTCAGATTGCTATTCAGGTAAAAAAAAATATTTAAAAAATATGTATTTTCAGATCCCACATTTTGTTTTAAAATAACAGTAAAATAATTTGTATGTAAATAATGACTGTCTTTGACAGTGTACTTGTATAAATTATTGTGATGATTAGTTCTCGTAAATAAAAAAAATGGTTGAATTACATAATGGGTCACAAAATTAGAGGTGTACTATTGTCCAATGGTGGAAAGTACTGGCTGCACCAGGATTTAATGATTTATTTTTGGATTTCAAGGTGGGGGAGGTGAAACCCAATCTGAAGAGTGGAAAAATATTGACATTTATGAACGATTCCTAACATTCTGAGGTTGTGCTTTGGGTGGTGGATGGGGAGAACCTATTTGTTTGTTATTGTGATAAAATGTATCAGGAAGATTATAGTTTAGCATTCTGGTTTGCATATTGTAAAAATAATATTTCAATAAAACTTAAATGACAAATATTTAATTCAATTCATATCTGTATTACAAGCAGTGCATCTGTTGGTGGTATTCACATCATAATTTCAGTTTTGTTTACCAAATATGCAGTCAGACGTTTTGGGCCCAATTTCACAAAACACCGCAAGGCAAGTTTTGCACATAAATGGAAATATACATCACAACTAAACTACAATTCTTCTTACTATTATAGTAAAACAAATATAGTTAGAAATACACATATTTCATTTTCTTTTGCCTTTAAAATACTCCAGCCTCCATAATGATGTAATTTTCTGCATAAAATAGATGCCAAACATGTGTAAACACATGACTGGTATACCGGTAACTGTTAAAAGCCAACGTAAACTTATGATGTTTAGTGAAATGGGCCCCAGTACTGTACAAAGATTTCATACAGGTTAAAGTAGGGGTTTAATTTGTAAAGTAGAGTGGCCCAGGTTAACTGGGTATGTTTTGCTGAGGACTAGTAGGTGGCAGTTTTGATAACGACGGCTGTAAAAACTAACTGTATGTTACCTGTACTTAATGGTTCCACAAGTCAGACACAGCTTTAGGGCTGCCACTTCTTGACAAAAAGTTAATGGTTTTCAAATAAAAAAAGAATACAAAGAATAAATATTTTGAAAACTTAGTTAAATAATATACTGTTCTAATTTGGTCATTTTTTGGATACTTTTTTTATAGTTTGTTTTACAGCAGCATCCATAGAATGAAAAAAAAAATGTATGAATGAAAATCAAAATAAAAGGCCTTTATTAAAGTGTTTTTATGTGCAGAAATGATATAGGGTTTATATTATAGGGGGTTATTGTTTTGTTTCTTTTCATGTGTGGTAGGAACAAATACATGATGCAAAATGTTTGTTATCAAATGAAGTACCGGTAATTCACTTCGCCATTTCTCAACATTAAGAGTCTTCATCTCTCAAAGAGATAGTTAGTTTGAATGAGTGACAATAATGGTCAAAATGATGTGGTGAATGGCCAAAATATTTTTTATTCTCAATGTCTATTTTTTGTCTGGTTAAATACAATGTATCTTTGAATATTTACCAGACATAAAATTATGACCGATTAAGAATGTGCGGGCAGCATAGCCCAGTGGTACAGTGCCCGCCTGATGCGCGGTCGGTCTAGGATCGATCCCCGTCAGCTAACCACTGTGTTTTTCTCTCGACATAACCATATGTCCGACGCCGATATAACCGTAATTATAATGTGTTGAGTGCGTCGTTAAACAACAACAACAAAAAAAAACGATTAAGAATGTATGAATATTGCCTGTTTTACCCCATGAAAATGCATGTAATGTATTCATCTTGTGTCTTAATAAATAATTTGTAATACAAGCATAATTTTTATCAATATCCCACCATTGTTATTAATAAAGTTTATTTGAATATAAATGGGTTTTTTTTTAAGTAGTCTTTTAAAAAAGACAAAAACATTTTGTATTCATATTTGTTATACTGTTCTGTTTATTGAAGTGGTTCTGCCGTATTAAATGTATTAAATATGCAGTTGCTTCATGTATGCTTTTTATCATCATCATGTTTTGTTATCCTGTTACAAGTACATAGCATACAATATTTTTCATGCCTGGTTTACTTTTTTTTCATATTGAGGAACTAAAGATGAAATATCTCCAGAATTCCAAAATCTTGCACACCCTTAAAACTCTGGATTTTGTTCTTGTTATAAGAAGCTTTCAGTAAATCCCTTTTTTCAAGATTCTGCCAAGTTTTCTGGACCTTTTGTCTATTATTTGTATTTGTGAGAAAGGACAGTCTTGAATATCTCCATGAAAATGGTAACCAATCAATATACAAAAGAGTGTTAAAACTTTGAGGTTGTATAGAGCAAGATGTAATTTTTTACTCTTTGTTAAACAAGTAAAACAGGCCAGATATTTTTTCTATTGCCAACTGTATATAGCTTTGTACATAATTATGAATATTGTGTACATAAACATATATGTATATCAAAAGGTGAACAGGGCTATTTATGATTTTTATATAGTTACAGAAAAAAAGCATAATAAATTTACAATAAACTGATGTACATTGTACACTTTGAGTTCTGTTGTTCTGTTGTCAAAATTAATAATTAACCGAGGCCTAGATTCCAATTCAGTTTAATTTTCAAAGGAATGAAAATCTAAATACATAATACATTATTTCTTGGTGAATCATGTTTCACATCCCACTGCAATATGATAGATGACATTAAGTTAACTCTGTAATAGTTTCATTTCCTATGAATTCTACGGTAGTTCATCTTTATAACAATTATTGAAAATCCTTAATTAAAATTGCTTTTTGCCCCAAAAGAAAACAAAAAAAGGCCGTTAAGTAACATTTACCCTGTATGGTTTATGTACTGAAATTGGTAAGAATTATGTCATATATGAAAGCGTGTCATCTTATTTTTAAATAAAGTTTGGAACATTTAATGTAGGTATTCTGCAAGTCCCTTTGTGGCATTATGTGAAAGCAAAAGTAGGAATAAGATTTCTTATTTATTAGGGAATACAACATTATACAGTAAAATAGATTTAAACCATTCAGCTCAGGGTTACAAATTTAAAAATGTTAATTTTTAATTGACACAAAAGGTCTGTTCTGTGCATACTCGGAAAGAGAGGACAGCTTTTTTTTTTTCACTGCACCCGGTTATCCAGCTTTTGCATGAAGCTAGACAAATCTATCTGACCCTAGGGCTAGATAAACCTGTCTGACCCAAAGGCTAGATGATTTCTACATGCATGTGATGCCACAACTCTGTTTTACGACTATTGACATCATATCTCATGGTTTTCAGAATTCAGTTGGCAATATTACGTTGTATCATTGTTTTAAAAATATTTAAACAAATTAATATTTTCAACTTTATATTTCTTCTTAAGTTGTTGCATTTTTTATATCGTTGCATAAGTTGGACTATATTTTTCAGCGTATGATTAAATGAGTTTCATTGTTTGTAGGTGAAATGTTTTCGAATCGTTCAACAATAAACAAACTGTACATAGCTTACAAAATTAATGTTTTGTTAGTGTAATTAAATTGGCAAGAAAAAGAATCACCATTGCGAGGTATTTTGTTCCTCAGGTTGGAATTGCCGTATCTATACCTCACAACGGTGATAGATTCTATTATTATACTAGCTTTCAGTATAGAAAATGAGGATCCAGAATAGTAAAAACCAAATAGTTTTACCAAGGAAACAAAGAATGGAATGTTTTATTTAACTGTGCACTCAATACATTTTTTAACTGGTTACATGGTATTGGACACATAGTTAAGAATCAAAGAGTTGATTTGAGAGGAAAATTGCTGCCGCCACTCGAGCTACTCTTTTGGGGTTTTGTTTTTTAATTAATTAGCAGCAAAGGATCTTTTATATACAGTATCCCACAGATATGACAGTACATACCACATTTGTTATACTATTCATAAAGAACTGGTTGGAACAAAAAATAGCCCAATAGGCCATTAAGCACAATCTACGTCCCAGTCCAGTTCTATGAAGGTGACCGTCGAAGTAGGGATTATTTAATGACATACTCAACACTATTTACGGTTATATGGCGTCAGACATAATATGGTTAAGGCCCACACAGATACTGAGAGGAAACCTGCTGTAGCCACTTCAGGGGCTACTCTTTTCAGTTGGCAGCAAGGGATCTTTTATATGCACCAGACAGGATAGTACATACCACAGGCTTTGTTACACCAGTTAGGAGCACTGGTCTGGAATGAGAAATGGGCACCTTGACAGATGTTAACTCTTGCTTCAGTGAAGCAAGTGATAAAGACAAACATTTTAAATAAGAGCATATATTAATGTATTGCATTCTGTTAAAAACGTTTACAAAACAGTTGTACTATTTTGTACAAGAGTACTAAATGTAGAAAAATATAAAACAAAATTGCTGACCGATTTATTCAACAAACTGTACATGTTATTAAAATGTACAAAATAGCTTCAACACTAAAAAACAACAGAAAATAATAATAGTCTATTTTAATAATATGGCTGTTACAATTATCAACATTATCACAAGCAAACTATGCAGGGGTGTGTGTGTGTGTCAGCATACCATTTTAAAACAAAAGTTAATAAATATTTTTATAAATCAGTATTTTTGCTTTTAGAAAGGGATACTAAAATAACCTAAGAGTATGGATTTTAAAATTGTGAAACTACAGTTGATAATTGTGAACAGTCCATTACAACTTCATTTAAACTTATTTGTATGCTTATATCCAATTAAGGTTCAAGCACACTGTCCAGGACACACACCTCCACTAGCTGTGCTGTATGTCCAGGACAGTGGGTTAGCTGTTAGTTGATTAGTGAGCGAGAAAAGGGTGTAGTGATCATACACCTACCCATTGAGTCGTTAAAACTCGCTCTGGGTGGGAGCCGGTAGAGAGCTGCAAACCCTGTACCTACCAGCTTTATGCCCGATGGCTAAACGACGACACCACATCTATTGTGTACATAATTGTGTATTGTGTACATCTATCGTGTACATATAGAATACTACATGTGTAGCCATTTGATTCCATTCATCTTAAAATGAGCAAAAGTGACCAGAATTAATGTACAGTCAACTGTCATGCTTTATACTACTTTGCTCCACACCAGCTTTTCTTATAATAATAACAATATATATAGATGGGAACTCAATTAGTCCAAGACTATTCTCCTTCGAGGTCGTATCTATAATTCTAGGTTTAAACATGCAGTATATACGTTCCAGCATTTCCATACATGATACATCCAGTGAGATTATAAATACCTCATATTAAAATGGTTCACAAAGATTTGTTTTTAGTTCTTCCAGACTTATCTTTGTACTCTATAGTTGTTGCATTGTTTAATTAGTGGCTGTTGGGAGTCTTAATTAACATGCAGTAACGACAATTCTTGATCTAGAAAAATGAAAAGTAAACCTACTGCTGTCACATAAACTGATGCAGCTGGTTTGAACAAGAAATACCACAGCAGGTCCACTAGTAAGACTAATATTGTCACCAAATTCAGCTCACATGAGTAACCTAACCTCGTAGCTATATTCCATTAAGGGTAATTTTTTGTTTAACGACGCACTCAACACATTATAATTACGGTTATATTGGCGTCGGACATATGGTTATGTCGAGAAAACCCCCGGTGGTTAGCTGAAGGGGATCGATCCTAGACCGACTGCGCATTAGGCGGGCATTGTACCACTGGGCTATGCTGCCCACTCATTAAGGGTAATGAACCAGTTTAATTCCCATATATGAAGTGAACCAGCTCCAAATCATAACATCTACAATCTAACTGAAAGCCCAAGTAGTAGTATTTTTCTGTTTCATTATTAACCTATCATGCAGTTATTGGTGTAAACTTCAGAATAAACCACACGTTATTTGCATAGTAGTTGCTTTACAAGTCACAGCATATAACCAGTATGTTAATTATTTTCAAGTCTTTGCTGTTATGGCATCAAATATCCGACGAACACACTGGCAGATGTTTTGTGCTTGATCCTGAATAATAAAGGAGATGATATGTTACTACAACAAATGTTTTGTCTGAAATCACATTTTATTATTATTTACAACACTGAATAAAATGTTTGACTTGAAAATAGTATTTTTTTCAATGGGGAGAGTAAAGGAAAGTGCTGGCATGAGAGGAGGTGGGAGATTTAAGACAGAAACCAGTGTTGTAACATTATCAGTACATAAAACAAGCAGAGTTAAAGAAACTTGCCTCTGAATGACATTGAAAGATGTAACACTGGTACACAGTTTTCCCAACCTGGCCAATTTTAACGACAATATTCTGTTTTGAGAATCCATCATTGTAGTGTATGAGCTGGGCAATCGTGTGGAGAGGATGTCTCTGACACACCTCCTACAAGACAAATAAGCAGTTTAAAACACGCACATATTGGTCTGAATTTGTGATAAACAACATTTTTATACAGGTTTTTTCCCCTCAATTTTGTAATTTTCTGGTGAGCTAAATTTAATGTTATAATTACAGGTTTATTTTATTTTCCATTCGTCACTTCCAAATATTGACAATTAAAAATTACTTCACCGCACATAAATTTGACAATATGAACTTGTATTTAATTTATTTTTCTCTATCTATATAACTCACTAGCACATCAATGAGTGCATTATTCAAATGATACACTGGTACAAACATCTTCAACCACTTTTAAGACTGATTCTGAGCTCTCTTTTAGATACCTAATCATGTACTACTGAATTACCTGCCCACCAGTGTCGAGGACTTTTATTCCATGTCGGGAAACATTTATCATCACCCTGTCGTCTTCTCCAGCAGCAAACGGAAGTTTCCCTTCAATCTGTGAAGAAAATAAAAATAACGTATGGCCGTTAATCATAGGGTGGAGCTGGGAGACACTATAATGGGTGTACTGTTATTTTCTCTCTCTGTAAACTGGATTTAAATTAAAACATTTTGTCGATGGTCTGGTATTATAATGTCAACAAAGTAATTGTAATGTTTTCGAATGGGTGGAGGGAGAGATCTCAGTTGTTTTTTAAAAGAATTTACCTCTGCCAATTTCTAATTAGTCAAAATAAATTATTTCAGTGAAATATGTCACCAACAGAAATAAAGTTAAATTTTGTTTTATTTAACGATACCATTAGAGCACATTTGACATCCAATAGCCGATGATTAATAAATCAAACATATTGTAATTTTAACAGTCATAGAAATGAAACCTGATATATTTTTCCATTAATAGCAAGGGATCTTTTATATGCACTATCCTACAGACAGGATAGCACATACCATGGCCTTTGATATATCAGTCGTGGTGCACTGGTTAGATAGAGAAATAGCCAATAGACATAATAAAACCTCAAAGCATCATTGTTAACAGGGCTAGCTCTGGGTGAGCAAAATATTTCGCTAAGTTGTCTATTAAACTTCAAACATTGTAGAAATGTACAGTTACTTTAACCAAAAATCTATTATTATATGAAATTATTTCTCCAAATTAATGCGGGCAGCCGACGCCGATATAACCATAATAATAATGTGTTGAGTGCGTCGTTAAACAAAAAAAAAAAAATATTCTCCAAATTAAAATAAAATTTGCCAATTGCTTTTACAATTTGCAAAATTTAGCGAATTTGGCAAGTGCCAGAGCTAGCTCCGACAGATCATGAAAATGGGTATTACACCCGTTTTCCACCATCATATTAGTGGAACCTGGATAATTTGGTCTCTAGTAGAATGGAAACCATGCCTTATGGGCAGCCCAGACATTATTTTGGGCATTCAGCTTCCACAACTGGATGGCCCTTATCCAAAACAAAGTGCAAAAAATAAAAACAAATTTGCATCATTTGATAATAGATACTTTCTTATAACATCATTTAATTTGAAAAAGAAAAAAAAGATATTGCATTACCAAATATCAGACCCCTAACAGTTGTTTAATAAAATGTGCCACTGTTTCATTAAACATTGCCATGGTTTCTTTGATAATTATTTTATGAATAGAAGTTTTTGAACCCTTAGATCATCAAACCTGAGCTTCTTCTACTCGGTCAATAAGTTGAGCTTCTGTGTCTCTCTTTGTGGAATTACCCATGTTGATATCCTGAACCATGCCAAGGTAGTACACCTAAAAACATTAACATATTTTTTCAACTTTTTATCTTATTTCAAGCTTTCTAGACATAGAACATTTTATAAAAATAGTTTGGATTTAATATCAAAAACTAAAAAATGACCTTTACTTTTCAACATTTTCAGAAGTGTACAAAGAGTACACTTTTGACACCCCCCCTAAAAGTGTACATCCCCAAATGAAAAATGTTGATAGACATTTTTCATTTTCAAAAAGTCTACACTGGCCTCTTAACCCCCTCCCACATCATGTACGGTTTGTACGCTCGTGAACATTTGTCCAAACTTAAAACAATCTGAAGTAGTCCAAAGTTCACTGTTTTAATGGATTTTGTTTCTAAAAAAACATAAATATAGACATCCCAATATTAGGAATTGAGGGTGAGGGATACTAGTCTTTTACTATGTATGAAAGATAATTTTTGTCCTTTTTAGCCTGAAAGCCTAATAAAACTGTATCTACCTGGAAATGCACACGTTGATGTAAAATTTTATCTACAGATTCTTTTGAGTCTTTGACAGTAGTCAGATTTTCATTGCTAGATCCACTCTGTAAAACAAAAATTTCATTAACTAAAATTAAGGTAAATCCATCTTGATATACATACATATTTGATGTCATATACATATACAACTTGTTGTCTGAATTTAGACAGGTTACGAGGAAATTTCCCAGGATTATTTTTGAACTTTTTGTTGTGTTGTTAAAACTTTTACTATAAAATAAACAATCACACATGACCCATGAAATGATCATTTTTGGAATCGTTTTCATTTTTTCTCAAGATTTCATTTTGAACAAAAATAATCCAAAAAGTGTGATACTGTTTTTATTAATTACATTTTTAAAATGCAAACAATTTATTTTTCTGACTGGTTTTGTCATTCTTAATATCAATGAGGACGACCTACTTTGCATTTATATACATAAAAAAAACACTTGAAAGATTGTTTGAAGTTACTACATAATAACTGATGATTCTAAGGTTGACAACAGTCTCTTTTTGCACCCATGTTTTGGCTTCGTACACTGTCACAAGTCAGTTGTCAAAATTAGTTGTGCTATTCTGGTATTGTGTTATGTGTCATGTATGTTTCAGTGGCATGTATGTTTCAGTGGCAAGTGAGCTGAACGAGCTTTGGTGCTGCACGTGCATTTTGATCAATGCGTTATCTGTATTACAGATGAGCTCTGACCAATCGGGGATGTACAGTGTAGTGGCTAGAGTATAAAATGGGTGTAATGCATAGGTACGGGAGCTCTGTCAAAACTTGACGCTCAGGTGTGGTAGTTGTTGTTCGCAAGCTCATATAGGTTATGTAGAACCGTGAGTATAGTTTTATCATAATGTAATATTGTTCGATATTTGCAAACGGATTATATTTTCGTGTGTTTTATTGAAAACAGTTGTATTGCCGGTTTGTAGTTTCAGTGCAGGGAAAGACTGCAGGCAGGTGTCGGTAACATGACCACCTATCGTCGCGGATGACAGTCGCATCGTTGTCGTCATCACGGATGACAGTCCTATCGTCGTCGTCGAGGATGACAGTCTCATCGTTGTCGTCGTCACGGATGACAGTCCTATAGTCGTCGTAGCGGATGTCCTGACAGTCCATCATCATCGTGGATGTCTTTATCGTCATCGTCGTGGATGACACTCCAACCGTCATTGTGTGGATGACATTCGTTCCGTTGGTGTCGTGGATGAACACCTACTGTTGTGGTGGTGGGTGACGACCTACCGTTGTATTGTGGGCGGCAGCTTGTCGTCGTCGTCATTGTGAGCGACAGTTTTAATGAGAGAGACGAACGTGTCTTTGTTGTGCTTAAACACTTGTAACATATACTGGCTACAAACTTACATTTTGAATGGACCAAATGGGGAGATAATGAATAACAGAAATTTAGGTTAAACACATGCAGTTTATTATATTTCGGGGTCATTTATGTAGTGTTGGTGTTAGATATTGATTGTTTAATTGTTTAATTGTAGAGAGAAAGGGTGTGAAAGGACTAACATGTGTGTATGTTAAAGTGGATGTTGATTTTGTTTATTTTGTCAAGGTGATGTGGAGTGCGGTTTTGTAAATAAATGTATTTGTAAAATTATTCTGCGAGTCGTTGTTTCTTTTAGTTTCCAGGTCGTGACAATAAATAAAAAATATCCAATGTTAATTTTTTTTAATATGATATATTTGACAAAAAGTACATTTTATTTCCTTCATTTGAATGATGTTAGTATTCCAATGACATCACTTTGTATCTCCTAACAATAACCAAAACCAGGGTACACTTTTCTGTTTTAAGAACACTGGAAACATTCCAATGCAAAATTGTTACTTTTTTTCTCTTTTTTCCTAAACATTACTAATGCACCTAAGTGTTTGAAGAAAATAGTGTGATTAAAACATTGTACCTTTACGAAATATGGATTTCAAGAGAAATTAGGGTAAGATATGCTATATTTATTTTGTATGAAGCCAAAACATGTATGCAAAGAATTACTGTCGTCAACCTCAATAAATTTAATCGCACCCTTTAACAGTTACAATGTGAATCGGGGTTTCTGCCAGAGGGTAAAATGGGTATGGCACCATACCCAAATGCTTTAGCAGATTATATTTGTTTATGTTTAAATACTGTTTGACAAAATTAATTAATCTTATCATTACTGTATGATTTTCTTAACTCTAAAATGAAGCCTATGTGAAAGCCCCTATCACATTTAGCACATATTGTAAATATTAAATTTCATAGTGCCATACCCAGAAATGTCTTTCTGGCAGAAACTGTCAAAATATATATGTTGATACTTGATTTCCATTAGGGGATTAGCTACTGAAAAAGGAATGGAGTTTTAATTCAATAACAAATACCCACATTATGACAACTTCCTAAGTGTACTTAAGGCTAAGCAAAATACTGAGTGTATTGTAAGTCTCCCCTGGTTTGTCATGCCACGATCTGAACAGATCAGAACCTTTTAAAGGCCCCTATGGGCAACCTAAGGATAAACCTCAACACAAACTAGGCCCACTTAAAGAGCTACTCTCAGCACACTAAATTCTAAAACTATATGTAGCTCCCTTTTAACCTTTTGACGGACCGTTCACAATTGCGCCAAACTTCCTTCACAAAATGAGCATCATTTCTCTTTGGCTACAAGTACAATCCTACAGGACATACAAAATTCCATAGCAGCAAACCACCCACTGCCTTGTCAGACTGCTGGTGCTCCCTTGTGCCTGACAGTGCAGGCGGTCAATCCCCTTCCTACCCCATCCCTTTCCTGGATGGAGGATGCCCAAAAAGGCGTGTGCTTGCTCTCACCTGACCTGATCTGACAAAGTGCGCTAATACACCAGACACAGCTATAAACAGGTCAGTGACTGGCAACATTTGAGATTTTTATGTCCCCGATTTAGTGATTAATATTATGATAGATATAGAGAATAACTAGTTAATGACGCTTGATATCGGCTTTATCCTGTGAAGGTAAGAATGGGGAATTTCGCATTCGTCCTGAACAGGATAAAGCCGATATCAAGCGTCATTAACTGGTTATTATCTTTATCCTGCAACCCAACGAATTTTGGAGTGGACAAGTATTTTTATCACTGTTTTAACAAACTTGTACCAGCAATTTCCGTAAACCTTTCGGTAACGTTTGTACATGACCTCACAACATGCTAGTTCCCTTTGTACCTGACGTCAAAAGTCATAACATGCTACTAGCATGTTATGACTTTGCTTTAACAGGTCATCATAACAGGCCAGTAGGAACACTGGTTGCAGGATAAATATTGTTATTTTTGCTCTGCCCATATCCATTGAATGATTGATCAAATAAATTATTCTTAATCTTCTGATTTTAAAAATACATGTCACTCACTAAATTATCAACAGACTCTTTGCTCCCACTTGGTTGGTTTCGTGATTTATTCTTTTTAAACATGACTGTAATATAGTTGTTTTAACATGACATTTTTAAGAAAGTTTTTACGGGAAACAAAATTACAGCGACACCTAGTGTTTAATTTGTGATACTACTTGCCATAAACAAGTATTAAAAATAGAAATCAAAATCATCCAAAACTTGAATAATTACTTGGCAAAAACAAATATGATAGAAACATGTCTAAAAATTTATTTATTTATTTGATGGAATATCTCATTTATATAGGTCTAACTATTAGGCCTAAAGGAAATCCGCCTAATAAAACATGCTCTTTGAAAGCGTGTAAGACAGACAGCTAGAGGTACTTGTGTGATGTCTTATACTTTTATCTGTGATATTTTTGTTTAAGTACAAATTAAAAGGTATTTGTGAATTATAATGGTGGTTGGAAAACTTTAGCAGTTGGCTTTGAGTATAAGATAGGTGTTTAGATAATATTCTGCAGTCCGTTACCACAATGCACCACAAGAAAAAAATCTTTAAATTGACTTCCGGATACTTCACAGTGCGGGTGTTGATTTTATAGTCCTGCAAAAATTAATATTTGCAGTCATGGGCTGTGAAGATGATGTTTTTAAAATTGGCAAAAAACTTGAAAAAATGATAGCCAACAATGTTTCTGTGAGTTGCTGTAATTTACTGTTAGCACAGAAACATGTAATGCCCAAAAGTTGCATTCGTATCCAGCCATTCAATGATTAATAGATATTAGATAATAGATATGGAGGGAATTTTCGTTTTAGTTTTTCAGTAGTTGCCAGCTGTCCTTTTTTGCTGTTTAAAAGGCAGTTTTTCCCAGTTTTATACAATTTATAGGGTTATCCCAAATATTCAGCCATTCAAGAGCTAGGTGGACATAATTTGTCTCGCTCAGAGACTCGCTAAAATTACAAACCAAATAATTGGGTTCAGCCTATTTGCATCCCAGAGCACGAACATTGCACAGAGACAAAAACAAAGCCCAAATGTTAATGTCGAGGTGTACATTGTTCATATTTGACACAAAGAGACACCTCAACACGATACGGTTATATGTGTATATATATATATATATATATAAAAAATATTAAATGGAGGAAAAATATTTAAAAAAAAAAAAAAAAAAAAAAAAA
>JAECMU010390808.1:1160-15447 GCA_016106625.1 Dracogyra subfuscus
TTTGGGAGAGATGGGTCTCCTGACCCTCCCCACCCCCCCACTTTTGGATCCTTCTTTGGTAAATCCCAATGAACCTAAAACCATTCTTGGTTGAGCACAAAACTGATATCAATGTGTATTGTAAGCTGCGTTCTAGCCTGTGCACCACGACTGGTATATCAAAGGCCATAGTGTGTGCTATCCTGTTTGTGGGATAGTGCATATAAAAGATTCCTTGCTACTAACAGACAAAAATGTATTAATGTTCCTCTTTTAGACCACATGTCTAAATTACCAAATGATGGACACCTAATTGCCAAATAACTAATACATCAATGTGCTCTAGTGGTGTCTTTCAACAAAACAACTTTGTAGGCTGTGGATATGCAGATCAGTACAAAAATTATCAAATTGTGGCCATCTTATATCCCATAATGAATATATCAATATGCTCTAGTGGTGTCGTTAAACAAAACCAAGTTTTAACTTTGTAGCTTGTGAATATGGAAACCAGTACAAAATCATCAAATGGTGAACATCAAATATCCCATAATTAATATATCAATATGCTCTAGTGGTGTCGTTAAACAAAACCAAGTTTTAACTTTGTAGGTTGTGAATATGGAGACCAGTACAACCACTGTGTATCCGAGAAATGTCCCACGTACGACAAACAGTTCCAGACAGTAAACTGCTGCAGCACGTGCTACAACTACTTCAACCCCAGTACCACAACCACCACCACCACCACCACCACAACGCCTATGCCAACCACAGCAGCACCAGCAACACAACAACCAGAAGCGAATTTCACTGGGACATTGAGTCCCACAGGAGCCGCCAATTTAACATCAACTGTCAATGGAAGTCGGACGACGCCTGCTGGTGTTACAGCGCCCTCACCTTTAGGTAATAGACTCATTGTGGTAACAGGATCGAACCACGTCGACGGAACCATTCAACTTGATTGTTTTTTGCTCCGCAGTCTGAATTGGTTTCACTACGCTGGCTTTTCCAAGTTAAAAATAAATCCAGAATTTTGAAAGTAGGACACTTTTGGCGGGCTCCCACTGGGCTAAAAATAGTACGGTTCGGCTATTGTTGCATTACAGCAACCGAGCAATCAATTCCTAGCAGACAATTACGATAGCAGACATTTCAGCACTCATGTCGACGTTATAAACATCGGACTCGTACGCCTTTCGATTGCTACCTGTATTTCACACTTTTAAACACACTGTTATGCTAATGTGTATTATTCACTACAACTGAAAATGTTTAGAGTTTTAAAGAGTATCTTCATGTAAAAACAACACAAAAACAAAATGACAGCCAAGACTAATTTTCACAGTCTTGTTGTTACTAATATCCGTACAAATACAACTTAACCATTTCATTAAGCACGTTTATAATATCTGAAGTATCACTTTAAAAATCCTTCTGTACTACGGAAATATAGGATGTTCAACTAGTTTCGTATAAATTACACCACAACACGCATTATAAAAGGCGTACGAGTCCGGGGTTTAGAACGTCACTATGCGTGTCTGCTGCTAACGTAATTGGCTGCGATGAAATGACTGCTAGAATCCGTACGGTATTACAAAATGGCGATCATTGTTCTAACTGGCTAGTAAGCATTTGACGATATGCGTTAATGACAACTCGCGAGTGAATTAAAAGTGCAGTTATGCTTGTATTTGAACTTATAACTTGACTGTATACGATTGAAACCAGACAAAATGGCGAACATTGTTCTAACTGGCTAGTAAGCATTTGACGATATGCGTTAATGACGACAACTCGCGAGTGAATTAAAAGTGCAGTTATGCTTGAATTTGAACTTAGAACTTTACTGTATACGATCGAAACCAGACAATGCAGCTTTAAAGACGACAGTTAATGGCCCCTTTATCTTGAAAACAAACAGTTTTACAACTGACATGTAGCTGCTGTTATTCATCCTTGATAAGAGCCCCATTAAGGTCATTCAATATTTAGACTTTTCCAGGATGTGAAAATTACCTACTCATGTAGGTGTCTGTTGTTGAGTGATTTAAGCACATTCGCCGACAACGACTGTTAAGTTAATTGAAAAAAAAATGCTTAACAATATGTTTCTTAAAGGGACATTCCTGAGTTTGCTGCATGTTTCAGACTAATAAAATATTTCTACGATTAAACTTACATATTAAATATATTTTCTTGTTTAGAATGTCAGTGTTTATATATTCAATGTGTTTCTCGTCGTCTTAATATTTGTAAGAAGCCCAAACTGGATTCTGTCTTCAAATAATTTCGTACGTTCTAAAAAAACTATATTTTAGGAAATAAAATATATTTGATATGTAATTACAATCGTTAAAATGTCTCTGTTAGTCGATAACATCCTTAACACTGCAGCAAACTCAGGAATGTCCCTTTAAAGATATTCAAATATGAACGTCGTGTTTTGACAAAAAAGATCTTATTGAACAATATAGGATGTATACTACCAAATCAAATCCTATAGACGACTATAGTAACATGTGTGGCCAAAACTCATAATGCAGCGTATCAATCGACATAAGCACCCCGGATGTAAACACTACCACAGTGTTCTAGCTAGGAATTTGATGGGGAAGGGCGCTAATTTAATTGTTGGGAATTTTTAACGCGAATATCTAATTTTTGAGGCAAGTGCTGGATATGATCGATTTTTTTTTACATTCATAAATATCATATACTGTATGTAGAAATATACATGCTGGTTTTAATTTACAAAACGTTTTTGGAGGGTGTGGACAATCAATTTGTAAACCCAAATGTTTTATTCTTAAATATGGATGTTTGTAATAGTATTGTACTAATGCACTAAATATAGACACTATTAAAACAATCTCGTTCCAGCCAGTGCAATACGACTGGTATGTGCCGTGGTATGTGCTATCCTGTCTGTGGGATGGTGTATACAAACGATCCCTTGCTACTAAAGGAAAAAATAGCAGTTTTTCTCTATGACTAAATTTCAAAATTACCAAATGTTTGACATCCAATAGTCGATTATTAATAAATCAATATATTCTAGTGGTGTCGTTAAATAAAATCAAACTTTAATTATTAAAAGGTTTTGCAAAAGGTTGAAGCACCTAAAAATCCAATTCTTTATTCTATTATATATAGTATTGAAACCATTTAATATCATGCCCATGTGTAATTTAAAATAAATAAATGAAATAATTAAAAGAAAGAAAAAAAAAGAAAAAAAAAAAGAGAATGATTAGAAATAATTAAAAAGAAATAAAGAAATAAAAGAACAAACAAATTAAATCGAAATTTTAAAAAGAAGAAGAATTTTTTTTTATTCTGTGCGTTTATTGATTTCCAAAAGGCATTTGATACGATTTCAAGAAGCTTCCTTTTGCAAACATTATTAAACTATAACATAAATAGCAAATTTCTTAGAATTGTCCAAAAAGTGTATCAAGGTATAAAATCCTGTATCAGTTTAAATAACGAATGCTCACAATTATTTTCTTGCAATACCGGAGTCCGCCAAGGTGAAAATGTGTCACCTTTCCTATTTTCACTTTATTTAAATGACTTAGAAAACCACCTACTAAATTCTAACTGTTCAGGAGTATCCACCACGATTGCTTTCTAGACATCGGTATCCACTTACTTTGTCTCCTATATGCCGACGATACTGCACTACTAGCAACCAATGCTCACGATTTGCAAAAAAATAAATAAAATCTAAATACATTTTTGGAATACTGCAAACAATGGAAACTTAAAATAAATAGTGGGAAAACAAAAATAATCATATTTAATAAGAAAAAGTTTACTCTTGGAGATAAGTCTCTTCAAAACGTTAAAGAATACAAATATTTAGGTTTAACGTTCACTAAACAAAACAAATTTAAAATAACAAAACAATGTTTAATTCAGCGTGCAACTAAAGCAATACATTTTGTTTTATCTAATGCCAAGGCAAATAGTTTGCCAATTGATTGCAAGCTTACATTATTTGATTCAATGGTCCTCCCAATACTTTTGTATGGCTGTGAAATCTGGGGATTCGAAAATGTGGACATAACAGAAAATATTCATATACATTTTCTTAAACTTTTATTGCCAGTATAAAAGGGTACGCCTATTTGTATGTTATATGGGGGACGTGGTAGAACGCCACTAAAACTAGTTATAGATCAAAGAATTATAGGATTCTGGGCATGTATAGTTAAAGGTAAATCTACAAAAATATATAATTTAATTCTTAATTATATTATAAAAGACTCTATTGCAAACGGGCAAAGCTACAACTGGCTAGAAAATTTAATACACCTGTTAAATAACCTAGGCATGACCGATATTTTGATGTCGAAACATTTCTTATCCATAAAAATACCAACTAAGCATGTCAAACGAAGACAACTAGACCAGTACCTACAAACATGGCATAACAACATCGAGTCTACATCCAAAGGCAAAACATATTCTATTTTTAAACAAACTTTAAATTTGGAAATATACTTGATTAAATTACCCGAAACATGGTAGACAAACCTTCTGAAATTCCGAAATTCCGAAACAGGACGCTGGAATAGCATTCCAGTCGAAAATAGATTATGTGCATTGTGCAAAGAAAATGATATTGGAGATGAATATCACTACTTATTTAAATGTAATTATTTTATGAATAAACGCAAAACGCAAAAAGGTTTATAAAGCCATAGTATTATAAACAACCTAGCACGCTTAAATTCAAATAACTGTTTAATTGTAATAGCATAAGCACTCTCCGTAAATTGTCAAAACTAATCTCTGAAATTACAAGTATATTTAGTAAACCATAGGTAAATATCTTCAATATCATTTTATACTTTTAAAAGTACTGACTTATTAAAACAATTCAGCTTTATTTAAATGTCCTGTCACCATGTGTCTTCTTTTTAAAATGTTTTTATAGCTATTTTGAATTATGTATGTATATATTCTATGAAGAACTCCTGTTGTCATCTTGTCACTGTATATAACAATTGTAAAATATGTCCTCATATGCTGTCGTTTGACGGCCTGAGTGAATTGAAATAAAGTAGGTGGTGTATGGTTATGTGCGTGAGGATTACTTTACATTCAAGATTTGTAAGACTGCTTGTCATATCAACTAACAATAGAAAAAACCACGTACCACGTTACTTCCGTCAGTTTTCACAACTGTGGACATACAATATTTTGTCAAACGTTTTTTAGACACGCTGAGAGAGGAAAGCAAAATTATGATTTTTTTATTTAACAATGAATTAGGGCAGGGCGGCAATAATGTGTGTGTGTGTGTGTGTGTGTGTGTGTGTGTGTGGGGGGGGGGGTGCCTCAATAAACACGGCAGGGCGGCACAAAAGGGGGCAGCGCACAACGGCCCCCTTTATTTATTGCTAGCTAAAATACTATTACCACCCCTCACCCTTAAAGTGAATCAGAACAAATGAGGGTCAAGATGATCATTTCAGAGATAACGGGTAGCGTCGACGACTACTTTGTTCTGCACAACATGTTTGTACTTTTTGACAATATTGCATAATTGTTTTTTGCCTACTTTGCAACTTTTTATTAGCACCAACCACAGGACTATCAAAAGTTGAGTGCACCTCGAACTTATTCGAAGTTATTTGGTTTAGTACTACCTAAAAATATACAGAACTTCACATATATTGTTTTCGCTTCCAATTTATTACACGAGTTTATTTTGCGCAAGAAGATATATACCACGAGACCGCATAAAAGGCGTTAACTGCAATAACAATAAAAAGGGAATTACCCATTTAAAAGTTCTGTTCCAGATCGCACACATGTGCGATATAAAATAACTTGTTCACACTATTTCAAAATGTCTTTATCACTATAGTAACACTGAATAATTATGTAATAATATATCATATTCGACCGCCGGTAGTAGGGGTGCATAGTAGGTGGTTACAAGTGCCTCTTAACAATGCCTTAAGTAACTACTGAACACTCCCCGAAGTGGTCAGACTAAGTCCACAGCTAAAAGCTGATGGGGAATGGCAGGTGTGTGGCACATATAGCCACAAGAGACAATCACCTGTCGCGGTTGGAGAAAGGACTGGGATGTGGAGGTGGACAGCAAAAGAAATTGAAAGATAGGAGGAGTTGCCAGATCGGGAAGAAATGAGATGGAATTCAAGGGAGAGAAAAGGAAAGAGGGCAGTGGGATAAAAATTAAATTATATACAAAAATAAAATTTAAAAAATATTAAATTAAAAATAAAAATAAATAATATACATATGTATCATATTCTCTTTTACAGGTTCTGCCACTAGTGTTTCCAGACCATCACCTGTAACAGCTACCCCTACCATTCAACCACAACCAAGAGTGATCCCGCCATATCCCTACCCACCGACGTGGTACGTGCCTCCTCACAGACACGCCCCCAACTGGGAGTACCTCTGGCCACAAGAACGCTTTCCAAACAGAGGATACCTGCCTCTGCCGCCACCCAACCCAGTTGGAGGGTATCTTCCTCCTGTTCCATTTGTTCCAAACCTTCTACCTCCTCCACAGTTTCCAGACGAAGGGTACATGTATCCGAGGCCACCATATCCAAATGTCGGGTATTATCCACAGTTCCCGCACAGGGCACAACCTCAGGTTCCAAACAGAGGTCAGGTGATACCAAGTGTACGACAGGCCACAGTTCAGCCTCAGTTTCCAAATACCGGACACCAAGCACCTTCCCCACTAGATCCGCCCTACGGTTCTGTTCCACCGTCGTCTGGGTATCCCAACAGACACCAAGGACCTTTTGCAGGTCCATTTGATGGGCAACTACATCCGGTTCCTGGTGTTCCAAGAGTTGATCAGATGGAACCAAGATCTCCATCAAATAGACATTTTCTACAAAACCCGATTTCGCCACAGAGTCCTAATGTACACAACTCACCAGATTCGTCACAAAACGTTAACTCTAACTTGAGATCTCCAAATCAACCTGGCGCAGGTCACCTGCCTGATCAGCAACAAAATCCAGGCCGGTCTAACGGACCTAATACACAACAGGCTCCGCAAGGTAGAGGGTTCCCAAACCAACTGGTTCCAGATTACAGACGCTCTCAGCAATTTCCATACTGGCAGCAGCGGAATTTCCCTACACTATTCAATTCTAACCCGTGGTACACGTGGTCGTACCCAAACTATCCAATCTCTGGGCAAATCCAGCATTCTTTACCCAATCCAAATGTGCCTCGCTACTTCAGAAATGATGGGAACCTTCGGCCATCACAGGATCCCAACTTGAACAGAGGTCAAAATTCGGCACAGAATCCAGGAAACAAAAATCAGATGGTTGGCAACCAGACAAATCCGGATGGTACACAGTCGCGTCTGCCAACTGGCCAACCGTCTGTTCCTGCAAATCGAAACTCTCAACATGTTCCGCAATTGTTCCCCAACCAGAGGCAAGTACCACCGGCAGGTCATGTTAACACTAATACAAGACGTGCTCAGCAATTGCCATGGTATCCACGGCTTGGAATGTACCCGCCATATGGGAGCAGACGATACGGGCAGGTTCCTCAGTGGCCGTATGCTAGACAACTGGCTCCATCTTTACCGAATGCAAGGAGGGGAGGCTACCCCTACAGACTGTGGTACTCACAAGGTTAGTTGATGAAATAATATAATGCTTGTGGTCCTGGTATATATTGATGGTGTAATGGTTGACCCGTCGACCGTAAGTCTGGTACGTGCTAGGTCCGTATCCGTACATTGGCTCCTATGCAGTACTAGTTTTATTGTCCTCACTCTTCCTGTCCCTGTCTCTGTCTCTCACTTTGTCTTTCTTTCTCCTCTCTGTCTCTATCTCTGTATATGTCTGTCTGTGTATGTCTGTCTGTCTGTTTCTGCATCCCTCCCTCTCTCTCTCTCTCTCTCTCTGTCTCTCTCTCTCTCTCTCTCTCCTGGATATAATAACAAAATAAATTGAAAATCAATTTAAAATACTATTAGTACGGTACTTGATATCTGATTCTGCATAAATAAATAAATAAATAAATAAATAAATAATTTGTTTCATTCATTCATTGCTAATCAAATCATTCGTCTGTTCGTTAGTTCATTTAAATATCCATTCATCCATCCATTTATGTACCATTCGAAACCCTCCCACCATTTGAAACCCCCACCCACAGTTTGAGCACAGTATTAAAGGAACGTACTCATCTAGACAGGAACAGAAATGATATTTTGTTTGTAAGTTTTTCCTTAATACAACTGATCCTATACCTCGCTAGTTATTATCCCACATGTTACATATAGAGTAACAACCTATAACTCCAAATAGTCTAGATAAATATAATTTCTATTCTGTATTTTTTTATATTCTAGAAACTAATTCCGGTGGTATATCCGACGAGGTGGATCTGTGGGGCCATCCACGACGAACTAACTTCAGATGGAATACTTACGGTGCAGCAACTCAAGGTGGCACTGTGACCAGACGACAACGACAACCACCAGAGCAACAGCAGCTACAGAGCAGCTTTGCCAGTAACGAGTGGTCAAGCATGGAGGAAGATCTCCAAACTGATCTGAGTTATACAGCACTTTCCGTAGAAGACAACATTAAAATGAAGACAGATACAGATACATCCAATGGACACACCAAAACCATACCCAGTGAAGGAGATAGACTTGAATCTGTGTCCAGAAAAATCGTTGCTTCAGAACCAGAGTCTAAAGGTGATATTGGTAACGCTGACAGAAATGACACAATCAAGAAGAACACAAACACAACGAAATCAGATGCAAGAGTTCCTCTGCGTAAGCATGATAATCTACAGTCAGACCTTGACACAATAGTTAATCTAGAGAGGCAAAAAGGAGAGAAAGGAGATTCAGGGAAATTTACTGTTATCCATGGAAATACCAGAATGCTCCGGAAAGAAGCATTTCAACAGAATGGCCCAAACAGTGATATGATAGATATTAATAAAGGTAATAACAGAGGGATTAATACACATTTGGTAGATTTGGTAAAAGCTGGTAGAAAAAACAATAAAACTGACTTGCATGCTAAACGATTGGAACAAATTCCACTTTATATTCAGAGTGACTGGGAGATTCAGAATCTGTTTGAAGTTAAATCCAGGAACATAGATAAAACCAATTCAGGCGGAATGTCCTCAGGAAGAAAACTTAAGATGGCTTCGACGGACAGTGATCCTAGCGTAATTTTTAATCACATTTTGAAATCTGGAATTCTAGACACCTTTCTTAGTAAAAAGGTCATTAATGTTTATCAGAAAGATTCCTCCGCAAAGTCCCCATCACGATCCCTATTGGACAAAGAAAATTACATTCAGAGAAGAATCGATTTGATTGGTCGACAACGCGAAAGCAGCGAAAGCGGAAGTGAAGAAGAAGACGCATATCCCAGAATTCCAAGTTACGGAAGTGACGGCATTACAGTCTCTCCTCACAAAACTACCATACCTGCAGCTAACGATAAAGATAATATACATGTCACTAAAACCTCGCCACCGCAGGGCGATACCTATTACACAAGTACAAAACAGTCAGCTAAAGGATTTGAGCAGACAAGTGCAACGTTTGAGCAGACAAGGATAGAATTTGAGCAAACGAGCAAAGGATTTGAGCAGACGAGTGCGGGATTTGAGCAGAATCAAGCAGGAGATGAACAGAATCCAGCATTTCAGCACAAAAACAAAGGGTTTGAAATGAAGAACAAAGGTTTTAAGCAGAAAACTAAAATTGAGCAGGACACAGGATCTGAACAGAAGAGGAATGGGTTTGAGCAGAAAAATACGGAGATTGAAGAAAAGAGTAAAGAGTTGGAGAAGAAAAATATAAAAACTGAGCAAACGAACACAGGACCTAAGCAGAAAAATACAGGATTTCAGAAGAAGAAGACAGGAACTGAACAAAAGAACACAGGATTGGAACAGAAAAACACAGGATTTCAGCAAGAGAATACAGGATTTCAGCAGAAGAACAGAGGAGTCCAGCAGAAGAAGGTAGGAACTGAACAAAAGAACACAGGAATGGATACAAACACCGAGACTCACGGGGTTGAGACGGACTACAGTGAAGCAGATAACGATATGTACATCCTGGTGAAAGACGTGAAGGACGAGGGGCCGTGGATCTTCCACACCGTGGTGCAGCCATTCTCCGGCGTCACCGGTCGTCTGCCCAGACCTGTGAGAGGTAGGCCAGGAGAAGGACTAGAACCCGGGTGGGAAGTGGCTGGCGGGGGGAACGACGTGAAGACCAAACTGAAAGATGAAGGCGAGGATGCGTGGAAGTATCACCTGGACCGCCAGAGACATGGTTCTGGTTCAGAGACAAACCAAAAGATTCTTGGAACAGAAGCAAAGGAGAAGAAATTAGGGACAGAAACAAACCAAAATAGGCATGCGACAGAAACAAAGCAAACTAATCTTGGGACAAAAACAAAGGAGAAGAAGATTGGTACAGAAACCACCAAGAATAATTTCGTAGCAGAGAGAATAACGGATAGCCGAAAACAAACTGGACGTAACTGGAAAGACATATAACATTAATGTAATTGCATTAGAATCGTATAAATAATTATCTTAAGGTAGATGTAGTAACATGTGTAATAAGTATATCATAGCACTTAAATGACCATAGCATCATATGAATATTGTTCGCGTTGTAGGTGTGATGACACCAAAGTAAGGCCTCCGCGAATACTCGAGTACTTGGGTACGAGTCCGCTCACAGGACTCCAGTACCCGTGCAACGAAGAACACTCATTTAATTATTAAACAAAATTAACGTAATTTTGCCATATTATGCTTCTCGCCAGTTTCATTATAGAACTATGAGACATAGTGAAAAAAGGGTTGAAAAAGAAAGAAAAAAGTTTTTTTTTTTTTTAATTTAACGACGCACTCAACACATTCTATTTACGGTTATATGGCGTCAGACATATGGTTAAGGACCACACAGATTTTGAGAGGAAACCCGCTGTCGCCACTTCATGGGCTACTCTTTATGTCGACTAACAGCAAGGGATCTTTTATTGTCGCTTCTCACAGGCAGGATAGCACAAACCATGGCCTTTGTTGAACCAGTTATGGATCACTGGTCAGTGCAAGTGGTTTACGCCTACCCACTGAGCCATACGGAGCACTCACTCAGGGTTTGGAGTCGCTATCTGGATTTAAAAAATCCCATGCCTCGACTGGGATCCGAACCCAGTACCTATCAGCCTGTAGACCAGTGGCCCAACCAAGACGCCACCTTAGTCTCATTATGATCTACTGGCGGGTACTCGGGTCCGGGTCAAGTTTGACCCTCGAGTACTCGAGTCCAATATTTTTTGACCCTACACCAAAGTATATAACAATTCTATACAACGAGTGTGTTTCTGAATGTTTGATCTCTTGATGAATTAGAATACAATAGGTACAGCCTTTAAATTTTGATATGTTCTATTATTCTTAGCAGTATTCCATTTCTTTTTATTCAGTGTTGAAAAATATACGCATTAAAAATTCAAAATATTACTACGATAGTTTTATTCCTTTTATTTGCTTCGTTTTCTTTTCTTTTTATAATAATAATAATAATAATAATAATAATAATAATAGTAATAATAATAAGGTTAAACAGTATAATAGGTGTGGTTCCGGTTACGTAAGCCTGTAAAATTAGGATAGGTAAGTAGGCGCAAGCCATATTTTTTTCATTCATTTTAATTTAATTTAAAATAAATTATAAAGAAAGAAAGAAAGAAAAAAACCCCGTACGATTTGCGTCTAAATACACTAATTTTACTAGCTTATGTAAAATTAGGGTAGGTAAGTAGGTCCAAATCGTGTGAGGTTTTTGTTTTCTTTTTAAGCAAATTATTTAGGGTAGGTAGGCATTTTATAAACCTTTAAACAAAACAAAAAACCCCAAAAACCCCAAACAAACCAACAACAACAACCTAAAAACCCCGATATCTCTAGCAAGAGAGCAAGGTTTCTTTCTGAAGTTTAATTATATTTAATATAATATCGAAAACATTTAATGTATGATGTTTTATTTAGCCATAACATTAGATGTATCTAAAAGTGAAAGAAAGAGAGTTTTATTCCGCTTTGTTTGTGATATCAATTAAGATCCAGGGCCGTAGTTAGCGGGGGTGGGGTGGTGTGGGGTGGGGTGTGGAGGTGGGGCGGTGGGTGGGAATGAGTTGGGGGTGTAGGGGATCAGTCCCCCCCCCCCGAAAAACAATCCGGAACAAATTATATTTTATTTAAAAAAATAAAAATATTTTTAACCGTTTAAGACGTTTTTGACTATTAACTACCCAGTTGGCACCCCAATTTTAATTATTCTTCTCGTTTCAACCAGTTCACCACAACTGGTCAAATGCCGTGGTATGTGCTTTCCTGTCTGTGGGAAACTGCATATAAAAATCCCTTGCTGCATTAGGAAAAAAGAAGAAGAAAGAAATGTTTTATTTAACGACGCACTCAACACATTTTATTTACGGTTATATGGCGTCAGACACAGATTTTGAAAGGAAACCCGCTGTTGCCACTTCATGGACTACTTTTTCCGATTGGCAGCAAGGGATCTTTTATTTGCGCTTCCCACAGGCAGAATAGCACAAACCGCGGCCTTTGTTGAACCAGCTATGGATCACTGGTCGGTGCAAGTGGTTTACACCTACCCATTGAGCCTTGTGAAACACTTACTCAGGGTTTGGAGTTGGTATCTGAATTCAAAATCCCATGCCTCGACTGGGATCCGAACCCAGTACCTACCAGCCTGTTGACCGATGACCTAACCACGACGCCACCGAGGCCGGTGCTGCTGCATTAGGAACACTGTAGCGGGTCCCTCTGATGACTAGAAGCCATACTTACTAAATGTTTGACATCCAATAGCCGATGATTAATTAATGTGCTCTAGTGGTGTCGTTAAACAAAACAAACTTAAACAAATAAATATATATACACATTTATTACGTAACCAAGCTTCCTGTTACTTGCTAATACCTACATGATAATCTGAAGTGCTATATAGTCAATGCCTGATAACGTGTGTGTTATCTAGTCAATCTAATTAAAATTAGCTCCACTATTACATGTGGATCTAACGGCAGCCAGTTGAAGCTCAAGTCCACCAATCAAAACATTCCCAATTATCCTGAGGGTATACGATATGTTTCGTGTGAATTACGAATGCCTTAAAACATGTTTTACATTTTAAAATAAATAATTTGTAATATAAAACTGAAGACTGATTTAGTTCGTGGTTTGTTTGTTTGGTGTGGTTTTTTTTTTTTTTTTTTTTTTTTTTTTTTTTTTTTTTTTTTTATAAATATATAAATAATTTGTAATATAAAATTGAAGACTGATAACCAATCCCGTACGTATTGGTATGTTCGCTGTACTGCGGCCGCTGAAATAGACTCGCCCGATATTTTTAGAATTTGTATGCTGCTAAATAACGTTATAAAAAGAGAAGTGTGATTGGTCAGTATTTGAATTATTATTTACAGACGAAATGTTAGTCTACGCAGTGCTGTTAGCAATCTGATTAAAATTAGTTCTACTGGTCTAAATAAGGCATTTGTAATTCACACAAAACATGTCGTATACGCTCAGAATGTTTTAAAATTATTTTTAAATCACTGGCGTGATTCTGCAAGTAAGGTTTTGATTGGTGGACCTGAGTTCCAACTGGCTGCTGTTATATCCACATGTAATAGTGGAGCTAATTTTAATTAGATTGTTATCTAGTCATTAGGAAATGAATTCTGCGCATGGCAAGTCTACATGCCACCTAATTTGACGAACATTCATTTCCAGCAGAACAATGTTGAACTACATAAATAAACCTGTTATATTTACCGTACCGTTAGAAGACTTTTTTATTTTTCAAATATCAGCGCTTTAAATCAAACCTCTAAATGACTAAACAAGTAGTTTCGCGTCGATGTTTACGACACATCGATAGCGGAAAGTATCTGCGCATGATCAAACCTTTTCCGGTAGAAGTTGATTTGTTTTGTCTATGTCTGTGACGTGTTTATGGGGGAATCGTGTGTTTATTGTTTTTATGAAAAACAGTCAAAATATGGTTAAATACCAGGTTACTACGTAATCTAATAAATACAATAAAATACAATAAAGTAAAATAAAATGAATTGAAAATAAAACAAATTGATTTGATTTTACGTTGTATTTGATCCACAGTATAACAAAAGTAAATGAAAAACTAATAAATCTGATTGCGAACGTCCCCATGCCCCCTGCC
>JAECMU010390811.1:0-16468 GCA_016106625.1 Dracogyra subfuscus
TTTTTATATTTTAAATTATAAGTGAAGTACTTATATTTTATTATTTGGAATATTAATTTTTTTTACACCTGAAGTGGTTCTGATAATACAGGTTTTTGTAAAAAAGTATAGGTTTTGACTTAGTATATCGAGAGTAGCTCGTTAATTAGACCTAGGTGCTGAAACTAGGGTCTGCACCTTTAACAACTCATGAAAATCTCAGCTCATCCCATATTTCCAGTAGAGTACAAACAAAAAACAAATATATATATATTTAGCTTTGCTATGATAGCCTGTTGAATGTCCTTGTTAATAAAACTGATATTAAAGGATAACTTTATAATAAAGAAAAGTTAATACTTGACAAATGATTTTAACCAAGTTGTAGTCAAATATCAGAAGATGATATGTTTTTATTTTCAGTAATTCCTATTTCACATTTAAACAAAAAGTACCTTAGAGTTAATTCCCTTGAGTAGTGACGGCAATTGTGAAATGCTGAAAATTATACAGAAGGAAGGAAATGTTTTATTTAACGACACACTCAACAAATTTTATTTACGGTTATATGGTGTCAGACATATGGTGAGGGACCACACATATATTGAGAGAGGAAACCCATTGTCGACACTACTCCGTTCATTTAGCAGCATGGAATCTTTTTATATGCACCATCCCACAGTCAGGATAGTATATACTACGGCCTTCGTCATACCAGTTGTGGAGCACTGCCTGGAATGAGAAACGGGCCAGTGGGTCCACTAAGGGGGTTCAATCCTAGGTGACCACTGGACTACATCTCAACACTAATGTGGGTTTTTTTTAAATGATCACGAATGATGTGTATGAATAATGCTGTTGCCCTTCTTTTTGAATAAAGTATATAATGTTTAGTGTATGTATTCTGTGAGATTGGTTTGTGGTGCTTATATTTCCACAGATGTAGAAATAACACTGTTTACTTGTTATTGGGAATACAAAGTTTACAGTCAAATATATTTATACTGTATAGCTCATAGCGACTGGGGAGTGTATCAGGTTAAACTTGGAACACTTCACTCCTGTCAATTAAAGATTAACTTTATATAAGAATTGTTTGTAGTTTTTTTATTTTATGAATTTACCCATGTATAACAGTCACAAATTGGATAAAAGCATATAGTGTTGTAAAGCGATATTAAATTTGTGACTGTTGTATATTGATACATTCACAAAAAACAACAAACAATAATTACAAATCGCACTTGTATTTAGTTAAAACTACACAAAAATCAGTTTCTAGCTTCTTTGCCATGGCCTGTTTTACGTAATGGCGTCCTATTTGACATAATTGCATCATCGTCTGAGGTTTATCTTCTGAGCTATTTGGTTTATTATTGCACACGATTAGAGTTGTATTTGTCTTGTAGATCTCGAACCACAGCTGATGCCCAGTTTGCCTGGAATGGGTCTAGAATACGGTCTGCCCGAACACCTCAAACCTAAAGGTGAGTTCATTTAAGAATTGACTGCAATTAGTTTTTTATGTGCATACTGTATGACTTCGCGTAGAAGGTCATACAAAAATGTGAACATTGTTTTTTCAGGTTCATACTTGCAGGTTCATACTTGCATGAACCAAAAAATAATTGCAGTCAAATCTTATAATTAAATTTATATGCATACTTTAATAATACATAACTGAATTTCTTTTGTTTAGCTTTAAATACGCCTGTAGTATTGTAGAACCATTTAACTTTTGCCAGTAGCTGTAGAACATCGCTTAAAAGTAAGTTACAGCCATGAAGTTTCCTATATGATTTCTTTGGCCATGTCATGATTAGAAAAGAAGTTTTTTTTTTTTTTTTTTAAATCAATGCGAATAGATGTACATGTCTACTATGCTATAGCATTTTTCGTTAATTTATCGTATACATTTCTTTAATTATTGTTTTTGTAGCTTTCACGTGTGTGTTCTTCAAAATATCTCAATACTTAATAATCCGGCTTCTTGCATAAAAGCAGGGCAAGTCAGTGGTGGGGGGGGGGGGTGTGTGTGTAGTAGGTGTGGCTTAATTTTTTTCAGTTCATCGAGATGCCAAAATTTCACATTTATCTGTATAAACCTGGATAAAGGCTGTAAACCTATATAAACCTCAATAAAGGCTGTAAACCTATATAAACCTCAATCAAGCCTGTAAACCTATATAAATTCTGGATAAAGGATGTAAACCTATATAAACCTGAATATAGGCTGTAGACTTATATAAACCTGGATAAAGGCTGTAAACCTATATAAACCAGGATAAAGGCTGTAAACTATATAAACCTGGATAAAGGCTGTAAACCTATATAAACCAGAATAAAGGCTGTAAACTAATATAAACCTGGATAAAGGCTGTAAACCTATATAAACCTGGATAAAGGCTGTAAACCTATATAAACCAGGATAAAGGCTGTAAACTAATATAAACCAGGATAAAGGCTGTAAACCTATATAAACCTGGATAAAGGCTGTAAACCTATATAAACCAGGATAAAGGCTGTAAACCTATATAAACCCTGGATAAAGGTTGTAAACCTATATAAACCAGGATAAAGGCTGTAAACCTATATAAACCAGGATAAAGGCTGTAAACCTATATAAACCTGGATAAAGGCTGTAAACCAATATAAACCCTGAATAGAGGCTGTAGACCTATATAAACCTGGATAAAGGCTGTAAACTAATATAAACCCTGAATAAAGGCTGTAAAACCTATATAAACCTGAATAAAGCCTGTAAACCTATTTAAACCTGGATAAAGGCTGTAAACCTATATTTTCATAATTTGCCAATCCAGACAGTTGTTACAGGATTATATATTTTAAAAAAAAGAAAACGTGAATGTTTTAGTCTGGGCATTTGGAAATTATCAACTGTATTACTATAATATATAGGACATTAGCCAAAGCTTCTGTAAGTTCTAGTGGAAATTATCAACTGTATTACTGTAATACTTAGGACATTAGCCAAAACTTCTGTGAGGTCTAGTGGAAATTATCAGCTGTATTACTGTAATACTTAGGACATTAGCCAAAACTTCTGTGAGGTCTAGTGGAAATTATCAACTGTATTACTGTAATACTTAGGACATTAGCCAAAACTTCTGTGAGGTCTAGTGGAAATTATCAGCTGTATTACTGTAATACTTAGGACATTAGCCAAAACTTCTGTGAGGTCTAGTGGAAATTATCAGCTGTATTACTGTAATACTTAGGACATTAGCCAAAACTTCTGTGAGGGCTACTAGTGACTTTCTCAAACATTTGTCGAACACTGGTTTTTATAATGTTTTATTCCGCAGTTGAGGAGGAAGTTGAGGAGACGTTGCCGTCGATCCCCGGCCTTGACCTTCAGGCAGAGAACTTCCAGGCATTCCAGATGAACGACGCCCCCAAGAAGAAGATCCCGTATGCCCGACCCATCCCACGCTCCTTCGAGCAGGCGTGGAAGGATAACAAGATGATGATGCCCGGCGACGACAAGGAGCAGAAGACGCCAAAACGACAGAAGAAAAACAGACAGATGCAGCCGAGTCCAGATCGGGGTCAGGGTCAGGGTCAGGGTCAAGGTCGGTTTGATGAGAAGATGGATCGGAGGCAGCGTGACCGTGGAAACGAATCGTGGCAGCAGCAGATGGATCCGGAGTTCCAGGTAAAACTGGAGGTTAATGAGGTTTGGGTTTTTTTGTTTTTTATTTTTGTTTAAAAAAAACAGTTTAATATCCCCAGATCAATGACAGTGTCAGGATTGTGAAGCCCTGAACCACTGCCTTACAAAATGCTTTATTAATTGCATAAAATATATCAAATTACTCAAATAGAAGAGAATGTTGGTGTTAATAAGGCGACGTTTTGGTTTTTGGAACACAAAGTAAGAAGACAGGGAAACAGCTAGAGAAGTAAGTCTGGATGTTGATTTGTAATGTCCTACTAGTCCATCTCGGAGTGGACTACATGTGTTTCATCTCCGTCCTGTTGGTCGGTCTGGATGTTGATTTGTAATGTCCTACTAGCCCAACCCCGAGTGGACTACATGTGTTTCATCTCCGTCCTGTTGGTCGGTCTGGATGTTGATTTGTAATGTCCTACTAGCCCAACCCCGAGTGGACTACATGTGTTTCATCTCTGTCCTGTTGGTCGGTCTGGATGTTGATTTGTAATGTCCTACTAGCCCAACCCCGAGTGGACTACATGTGTTTCATCTCCGTCTTGTCGGTCGGTCTGGATGTTGATTTGTAATGTCCTACTAGTCCAACTCCCGAGTGGACTACATGTGTTTCATCTCCATCTTGTCGGTCGGACTGGATGTTGGTTTATAATGTCCTACTAGTTCAACTCTGAGTGGACTACATGTGTTTCATCTCCGTCCTGATGGTCGGACTGGATGTTGATTTGTAATGTCCTACTAGCCCAACTCCGAGTGGACTACATGTGTTTCATCTCCATCCTTTAGTCGGTCAGTCTGGATCGTTAATAATCCATCACAACAGGGAACATTTGGTTTCAAACTCGTGATCAGTGATACAAGTCTCAGAGAATTGAACATTTGAGTAAACATGTATCGGTAAATCAGAGGCCGGGATGTAGCTCAGTGGTACAGCGCTGGCTCGATGCGTGGTCGGTCTGGGATCAATCCCGATCGGTGGGCCCATTGGGCTATTTCTCATCACAGCCAGTGCACCACGACTGGTATATCAAAGACTGTGGTATGTGCTATCCTGTCTGTGGAATGGTGCATATAAAAGATCCATTGCTGCTAATCTGAAAGAGTAGCCTGTGAAGTGGCACCAGCAGGTTTCCTCTCTCAATTTCTTTCTTTTATTGGTAAATAAATTCCGGTAACCCATTTTCTTTTTGCATAACCTGTTAAATCTATGTAAATAATGTTTTTAATTTAATGTGCGAATGGAAAATGGGTTACGTTAAATTAGATTTATGTGAACAACATGCAAACAAAACAATCCTTCAAGCAACTTTCAAAGGCCCAGTGATATTTCTAGTCAATTGAGAATTCAGTAATAAAATTTGTTACATTCATTACAACGTAACATCATCCCGTCGTCCAGACGTACCAATGGGAGTTTGTTCTCGATGAATGTAAAAATTACATCATCAGGGAACGTCGGATCTGATGACATCATTTTATATAAGCAAATTGTCTTATTGAGCGGTATTGTTTATGGACCAAAATTAATTCAGAAGAAAGTATGTCAGTCTGTCAGTCTGTCTATCCCACATATAGTTTTCTGGAGCTGAAGTTTAGAACATGGTATTCTGGATCAGTTCATCCATCCATCCATCCATCCATCCATCCTTCTGTGCATGTTTTTCTATTCACATCTTAGTTTGACACCAAATAACCGATGTATTTTTTTCGTTCTGGGATGTCGTTAAACATTTGTTTCTTCATTTGTTCATTTTAATTACAGAATCCTTGAAATAAATTCTGTATGCAGGGTCAGTTCATCTGTCTATCCCTGAATATGTTTCTATTTACAGGGTCCTGGCAGCGAGCCTGGTATGCCGGGTCAGTTCATCCATTCATCTGTCTATCCCTGAATTTGTTTCTATTTACAGGGTCCTGGCAACGAGCCTGGTATGCCGGGTCAGTTCATGGGAGGAGAAAAGCCGCTCAGAGGAGACATGAACCGATCTCAGATGCCGTTCGGAGAACAGCCGGGACTCAACTTCCAGCAGATGGGACCAGGGATGGGACCAGGGATGGGATCCGGGATGGGATCCGGGATGGGATCTGGAATAGGATCCGGAATGGGATCCGGGATTGGATCCGGGATGGGTGTCCAGCAGATGGGAGCTCGAGGATCTCAGTCAGGTAAGCTTTAGATGAAAGAACTCTGCTGATTTTTGATGTCTTGTTGTGGTTTTAGAAATTGTTCATTTGTAAACATAAAGAATCACATGATAAATCAGGCAAGGATTTCTGAAGCGGTGTGTGTGTGTGTGTGTGTGTGTGTGTGTGTTTGTGTCCAAATGTGATGACGGATGTCTCCTTTTACACAGAACACTTAAATGTAATCACCTTTCCCCTTAAAGGTTATGGTTGGTTTTCAAAAGTGTGTGGGGGGGGGTGTCTCCCTGATCCACTACTGTACATTCATCTAACAATGTAATTTACATTCGTAAAACTTTGGGTGAATTAATTGTAATAAATTCATATGGAAGAATTTCACACCATTTCATTATTGCTTGACAGTAATCGGAAACTAGAAAAGAAAAAGTAAATATACTAGCGTAAAAAAATTCCTGTGCATTACTAAAAGTGGTGTGATTTTCTTATATGTAATTAAATCAACACAATTATTTCACACATTATTTATTTGCCATTTACGCACAATACCAAATCCAGAAGAAAAAATATCTGGCATTGTTGTTACCAATCTCTGGGTCATAAAGAGGGGTGGCATCGAAAGTGAGTTCACAATGTCATTGCCGTGTATGGCCACCATGTGCGTGCACACAGGCCTGAAACGACTTCTCACTGATGACACCAGATGGGATGTTGTTCCAAACCTGAACAAGGTCACGACCCAGTTGGTTCAAGGTCAATGCCTGGTTTGGCGTCTCTCCATTTTGTCCCATACTTGCTAAATGGGTGATAGGTTAGGCGAAACAGCGGGCCAAGGCAGTGTGTTGACATTCTGCTGTCTCAGGAAGTCGGTCACTACACGTTCGACGTGAGGGCGAACGTTGTCTTGCTGCAACATGATGTTGACCTTGAAGGAACGGGAGCACATGCAGTCTTAAGATCTCATCCCTGTAGCGTACGGCAGTCAGATTTCCAGCCACAATCACCAGCTGCGTCCTCCTGTGTGATGTGATGCCTGCCCACACCATGACGCTCCCGCTGCCAAAACCTGCACGCTGCACAATGCATGTGTCAGCGTAGCATTCGTTAAGACGTCTGTAGACTTGATTTCGACCATCACTGGAATCTGGACTCATCGGTGAATAGCACACCTGACCAGTCAAGACGGGTGAATCGTAAGTGCCGTCTAGTCCCTGCTAGACGCTCATTTCGGTGACGTCATAGCAGAATAGGACATATTGCTGGGCGTCGCGGCCTGATGTTGTGCTCCAATAAACGGTTGCGAACTGTCCAGGCACTGATTGCTCTCAACCCAGGGATGGTTCTGGCTGTCAAAGTTGCCGCCCGAAATGGATTCAGAAGATGTGTTACCCGAATATGGTTGTCCTGTGCTTGTGCTGTCACACTCGGGCGACCTGAACATGGTCTGTCTCTGGTGTTGCCTTGCTGTTGGTAACGTCGCCACAAATTCTGTATCGTGTTTCGATGCATGCCAAAACGTCTTGCGACCTCGTTATGCGCCATTCCAATTTTGAGCATCCCGACCACACGGTGACGTTCAAATTCAGATAGGGGTGGCATGACGTAAAAGCCGTTTAAAATTAATCAGAGTTGTTTTTCTAGACAGTGGTTTAGGCTTCTACCATTTTCCGTTGCAAAATTAACAAGGACATGTGCACCTGTACCACGTGATCAGCAATCTGGTTACGAGTCTTGCATGTGCGGCACACGAACAACACATGCGATTGCAATATCGAGTATAAAGTTTTGAACATAATTGTTGGGCACATGTCTCCTGAACATGTTATTATTTTACAACTTGCGATTATGATTTTATTCAACTTTTTACCATGTACAGGAACTTTTTCCCGCTAGTATATATGGAATTTGCCACTGCTATTGATCTACCTCGGTGGACAACCATTTCTTTTTTCTATTTGATACTAGTGTCCCATGAATGATATATCCAAAGACCATGGTATGTGCTAACCCATCTGAGAATGTACATATAAAAATACGCTTACTGTGTCATCAGTGGGTTTCCTCTCACTATAGATCATGTGCTGTACTCACCGTGGTTACCAGAAAGCTGTAGTTCATACGAAAATACTTTTATCATTGTGGGCGGGACGTAGCCCAGTGGTAAAGCGTTTGCTTGATGCACAGTTGGTCTAGGAGCGGGCAGCATAGTCCAGTGGTACAGTGCCAGCCTGATGCGCGGTAGGTCTAGGATCGATCCCCGTCAGCTAACCACTGGGGTTTTTCTCGACATAACCATATGTCCGACGCCGATATAACCGTCATTATAATGTGTTAAACAAACCAATTTTTTTTTTTTAAATGGTCTAGGATTGATACCCATTGGTGGACCCATTTGGCTATTTCTCGTTCCAGCCATTGCTCCACAACTGGTGTAACAAAGGCCATGATATGTACTATCCTGTCTGTGGGATGATGCATATAAAAGATCCCTTTCTGCTAATAACAAAAATTAGCCCATGAAGTGGTGACAGTGAGTTTCCTCTCTCAATATCTGTGTGGTCCTTACCACATGTCTGACGCCATATAACCGTCAATAAAATTTGTTGAGTGCGTCGTTAAAGCTGCATTGTCTGGTTTCAATCGTATACAGTCAAGTTCTAAGTTCAAATACAAAGCATAACTGCACTTTTAATTCACTCACGAATTGTCGTCATTAACGCATATCGTCAATTGCTTACTAGCTAGTTAGAACAATGTTCGCCTTTTTGTAATACCGTACAGATTCTAGCAGTCAATTTCAGCAGACACGCATGGAGACGTTCTAAACACCAGACTCGTATGCCTTTTATAATGTCTGTTATGATGTGATCTATTCGAAACTGGTTGGATATCCTATACTACCATAGTACAGAAGGATATATAAAGTGATACTACAGATATTATAAAAGTGTTTAATAAAATGGTTAAGTTGTATTTATATGGATATTAGTAACAATTAGACTGTAAAAATTAGTCTTGGTTGTTATTTTGTTTTTGTGTTGTTTTTATATAAAGATACTCTTTAAAACTCTAAAAGTTGTAGTGAATAATAAAAATTAGTATAACAGTGTGTTTAAAAGCATGTGAAATAAGGTAACAATCGAAAGGCGTAATTCAACCGGTGTTTAGAACGTCGCCATGAGTGTCTGCTGAAATTCACTGCTCGGTTTTTGTAATGCAACAATAGCCGAACCGTACTATTTTTAGCCCAGTGGGGGCCCGCCAAAAGTGACCTGCTTTCAAAATTCTGGTTTTATTTTTAACTTGGAAAAGCCAGTGTAGTCAATCTAATTCAGATTGCGGCATCTTAAAGGCACCAAACATAATGGGATGTTCTGTTCTATATGCTTAAATAATAAAAATATTCTAGACAGTGCCGCTTTAAATAAAACATTTCCTTCCTTCCTTTTGTCATTAAACAGACATTCTTTTCTTCTGTTTTTACTTCTTTATGTGACAATCTGGAATTCGTTTTCAGATTTCATAGGAGGAGGTCAAGGCGAGATGAGAATGGGTCAAGGTCAAGGACAAAGAACGTTCAGTAAGTAAGACTAGATGTTGAAACATTTAGGTATTGTACAACCGCATTAAATTAATGAAAATAACAGTGTTACCTGCTGTTCTGTTCAGAGTACGTCATCTGTGTATTCTGTGTTAGTTGCATCTAGCTCAGTGGGTTGAGCATTCGTCATGGGTGTTAAATTAACTCGGTGAACCCATTCTCATCTCGACCAATGCTCCATGACTGGTATGTCAAAGGCTGTGGTATGTGCTATCCTGTCTGTGAAAAGTGCTTACACAGTGTAACTGGTTTCCTCTGAGACTGTCTGCCAGAATGGTCAGATGTTTGACATCCAGTAACCCATTATTAATAAATCATTGTGATCTAGTGGTGTCGTTAAACAAAACAAACTTAACCTTTTTTGTTTAACTCTTTTATGTTTTATGCAGTTTTGATTATCCCAGTATAAATATTTGCACACAGTTATTTTATACATACAGGTGATGTGACAGTCAGTCTGCCTTGCC
Source organism: Dracogyra subfuscus (assembly GCA_016106625.1). Taxonomy (NCBI): domain Eukaryota; kingdom Metazoa; phylum Mollusca; class Gastropoda; order Neomphalida; family Peltospiridae; genus Dracogyra; species Dracogyra subfuscus. Next base: position 9,881 of record JAECMU010390811.1, read on the forward strand.
CCGTACAGAAAATGGCAGCCTGTATGGCCTATTATTGATCGCCAGTCTCCGCTAAAATCCCTGCACACATGTCATGTATTTGCCCCATAAGACGATTCAGTATTGTTGCCCGCCCCCTTCAGTGTGAGAGCCCTCCACCCCATTGCTTGCTTCATTGATTGCAAAAATTGTTTTACTGTAAAGAGAACAAAAGAATTTCCACAAGTTTGACAATTTAGAGGACCTTTATATAACCCTGCCAGAGGTCTGTTTTGCATGTCCCACTGTACGTGCTTTTTGCATACTTGACTGCTTGACTTTGGCGGAGAGAGGAAGGGGTCCTCTATTTTGAGGACAATTAAGAAAAAACGCCTGTCAGTGGTCTGTTTTGCATGTGCCATTGTACGTGCTTTTTGTATACTTGACTGCTCGATTTTGGGGGAGGGAGGAAGGGGTCCTCTATTTTCTTTGGTCAAAATGTCTTATACAGCTTCTCATATCCACAGTCAGTACTACTACAGGGGGGGATTAATTTTTCAGTGGGATGTTTTCTTTGTACAATTGCATTCTGTCGGTGATTGATCTGTGTATTTGCAAGGTCAGTCTGAGCTAGCCTAGCCTTTATACACTCGTTGAAAATCATTCTGCATTCAGGAGCAGATCCAAGAAATATTTTGCTGGGGCGGGGGACTAACCTGGAAAAGGTCAAATGGAACAACACGTCAAAAGGGCATCCCAATGAAGGAATTTAAAAACAACATACTTTCCATTTTGTGACTGTATATCTGATCATTATAGTATTATTAATATTTATTAGTATTAACTAGGGATCTAACCATCCTGCTTCAAAAATTACTTGCTTCATTTTAATATTATGATAAATACTGTAACTAACAGTTCGGAAGTTGATATTTTGCAGATTTTCCAATAAAAGGTGCCAACTGTTCAAGCCTTTGTTCCTCTCACAACAAAAAATTTACTTTTAAAAGTCATCAATATAATAATAATAATAATATTATTATTATTATTCATATATACGGTAATAAATAAATTGTAATAATAATAATTATTATTATTATGTAATAGAATGCCAGAAATAAAATATAATTTGTACTGTGTTTTTAAAGGAGTAAGCCTCTTATTTCGAAAGTGATCCGCAACTGGCATAAATATGCCAGCTTGAACAACACTGTTTTTGGTGTCAAACGTTTACCTAAATTTACATTTTACATCACTGTTTATTTATATGGTTGATTGTCTTTTGAAGTCATAAACATGTCACAGGGTTCGAACTTAACGGTCGCCTGATCGCCCTGGCGACTGAAAACGACGACGGGTGACTGAAAACCCACAGTAAGGTTGCCCGCCTGCCGACCGATTTAAAAAATAAAAATTGTGTTTTCTGTTATAATCTGTTGCAATATTGTTTTGATTTTCTAGAAAATATTATTCGAGCAAGTGAAAATAGAACCAGGCAAGTGAAAGTGCTGTCACCACTTGCCTAGATGGCAACTCAAAAAAAAAGTTAAGCGCAGACACTGATGTCATGTTGACAGAATTCACAATTCTTTTTGAAGTGATCCAGAACTGGTGCATCACGTGGATCTGTATTTGTCTTGAGACCACTACATTAAAAAGTATCCCTGAATGAACAAGGTAGTTAAAGATAGCACTGAGTATGTATTTAATACTTTTGTTCTTTTTATAGGTTTTGGTAACCAGCGAAACCAGCAGCCGGGCATGATGGGAGGACCGAACATGAATGACATGAGACAGCAGAACATGATTGGTCAGCAGCAGATGAGAGATCCCATGATGCAACAGGGCATGAACAGGTCGTCGTCGCAGCAACAGATGATGGAGTTTGGTGTGAATAACATGAGTGGTTCACGTGGTTCGCAGGACTCCATGAGCAATCAGCCCATGAACCGCGGCTTTGGCAGACAGGGTCAAGGTCAATTGGGAGGTCAAGGTCAGAGTAACCGTAACGGTGAAGATCAAGACTTCCGAGGTCAGGTTTTCTCTGACCGAGACGAGAGAGAAATGATGGGTGACCTTGACCTGCGGCAGATGGGGTCGGGCGGTCTGAACCAGTTTGGTGGTAACCGAGGTCGTGGTGGCGGAAGTGGAATGATGATGGCAGGAGGTAATGTTGTGTGATGTCCGTAATAGTTTACATATTAGAACACGTCTTTGTCTTAAAACCAGCCACTTTTGTTGTGTGATGTCTGTAATAGTTTACATATTAGAACACGTCTTTGTCTTAAAACCAGCCACTTTTGTTGTATGATGTCCATAATAGTTTACATATTAGAACACGTCTTTGTCTTAAAACCCTTCACTTTTGTTGTGTGATGTCCTTAATAGTTTACATATTAGAACACGTCTTTGTCTTAAAACCAGCCACTTTTGTTGTGTGATGTCTGTAATAGTTTACATATTAGAACACGTCTTTGTCTTAAAAGCAGCCACTTTTCCAAAAGAACTAAAGTAATATAGATGAAGTTAAAATGATAATTTCCTATCAAATTGTTTCTTATATGATATTCCTGATATTAGATGACATAGATTATGTTTTGAGGATTATTTTGAATTAAATCGTTTCTTATGTGATATTCCTGATATTAGATAACATAGATTATGTTTTGAGGATTATTTTGAATTAAATCGTTTCTTATGTGTTATTCCTGATATTAGATGACATAGATTATGTTTTGAGGATCCTTTCGAATTAAATCAGTTCTTATATGATGATTTCACATTCTTTTTCTCTGTATTTCTAGATTTCACATTCTTTTTGTTTATATTTCTAGATTTTGTAGTTCTAGATTTCACATTCTTTTCTTTATATTTCTAGGTTCTGTATCGCACATTGGCGGCCGCGACTTCTCAGACAGGGATATCGGAAGCAGTCCAAATCGAGGAGGTCCAGTAGGCAGGGGAGGTAATCGAGCTGGCTTTTCACAGCAGCATGGCAGGGGTCAGAGAAGCGAGTGGGTGGATGACGACAACGACCTCCGACCCGGGAGGCGTTTCCAGGGTGATGTGCCGTCCAGTGGTCAGCGTGGCGGCTCTATTGGGCAGCAATTTTCCGACCGCAGCGGTCTCGACGTTGATGATATCGGCGACTTTGATGGCTTCAACAACGGCGCAGACCGAATGATGAGGGGGAGAGGCCAGGTTGAGGGGGCCAGGGGCCAGAGACCCGACTTCCCCACCTCCAACAGAGGGCGGCAGTTCACCAGTCCCAACAGGGGGCGGATGGGGGGCGGGGGTGGAGGGCAGCAGGCCGGGGATCAAGGCTCGTTTCAAGACTATTCTTCGGACGACGGACCCAGTCGGAAACGCGGATTCGACGATGGGCCCAGTACATGGGACAGGGGCAGCAACCAGAGTGGAGCGAGTGGAGACGAGCAAGGGATGAACTTTGGGCGGGGTCTCGGGGGCTGGCACGGGCAAGACGGAGATGGTGGAAAGAGAGAAGACTTCGCCTCAAACCGGGGCGATCGCTTTGGTAGTCCCAGAGGAGGGAGGGGTGGTAGAGGAGGTGGTGGTGGTAGGGGAGGAGGAGGAGGTGGTGGTGGTGGAAGGGGAGGGAGAGGTAGAGGAATGGGTGGAGGACGGGGTGGTAGGTCTGGTGGAGGTAGTATGAGTGGTAGAGGAGGGGGTGGTTTCAGGGGAGGAAGGGGAAGATAATGCAGATAGAAGAAAACACTTTGAGCAGGATGACTTTATATCAGTGAAACAAGCCCACAGTCAGTTGCTGAATGAGAGAGATGTACAGAGTCACTTTCTGAATGCGAATTATGTTCATAATTACTTTCTAAATGTGAAAGATGTACACAAGTAACTTTCTGAATATGAGAGATGTACACAAGTCACTTTCTGAATATGAATTATGTACACAGTCACTTTCTGAATGTGAGAGATGTACACAGTCACTTGCTAAATGTGAGAGATGCCCACAGTCACTTTCTCAATGTGTGAGATGTACACAATCACTTTCTGAAGGGAAGCAATGACCTCCGTCACTTTCTCAATGTCAAATATGTCCACAGTGACATTGTCAATGTATAACATGTTCACAGTCACTTTCTGAATGCGAAAGATGTGACAGTCACTTTCTAAGGTGAAAGATATGACAATCACTTTCTGAATGTGAAACGTATCCAAAGGACATCATTCGTGGGATAAAACACACTGGAGAAAGAAAATATTGTTTCCATGGTGATGTTTTTTGGTTCAAGATGAAGCATGACCAGAGTGAATTATTAAATGGCCAGGGCATTATTCGTGTAACTAAAACTCGATGGAGGTGTGAACTTCTCAAATGGATAATGTGATCGTGTGAAGTTAGATGTCCATAGTCAGTTTGTTTATATGTCCAGGGCATCATGAATGTGACAACACACACAGAGGTCACTCTCTCAGAAGTAAAGTTCATAAGTAGACTTCTTCTTTTTTTTTTTTTGAAGGTCAGATAGATCCACAATCGCTTTATCATGTGGTTCATGGTCAGGACATCTTTCAGATGATAAAATACTTCGAAGGTCAGTTTCAGAATATGATATTCAATGATTTGATTTACATAGTCGGCTTTTCGAGGTGAAGATCTGATGGTTGCCATTAACACGATCAAACCACAGATGTGGTGACCTCAATGTGAAGGACGTTCAGGTCATCTCCGACACCATAAATAAACATTGAAGGTCACCTTCCGAGGATGAAGTCTGATCTTGTGGTCTTAACATGTCCAAGATTATGTATATGAGGAAGTTACGGTAAACGGGAAACAAATGTGGAGGTTTTCCAATGAATCCTAATGGTCAGTTAATTGTGAGGATTCCATTTGTGAGAACAAAACAAAAAATGACAGGTAACGTCATACTGCATTACCCTCACGAAACATTGTTACAAGATCGATTGCTTTCTTTGTGTGTGTGTATGTGTGCTTTCATGGATTCATTCATTGGAGTTACAAATTCACTAACTGGAGTTGCTCATTCGAGTTATTCACTCACCGATTCATTCACTGGAGTTATTCATTCACTCACGAATTCATTCATAGATTCATTCTTTCATAGGTTTATTCATGGATTTGTTCATTTATTCACTCATTCTGGCTTGTAAGGATTCTGTTTTGTGAATGAATGTGCAAATCATAGATTTTTGCGGTCTTCAAACTGCAGCATGTAATTCACTGGTCATGTATTTAAACGATGTTTCGCAGACAAGGTTAGGGTTAGAAACGTCATTTGAAATATTTGTGATAGGAATGCCAGATTGTGAAATATTTGAGTTATGCGACATATACATCTATTAGATGGTCAAATATTTGAAATGTGTGTCACAAAGACACTGCCATTTTTGTCAAATATTTGAAACGTGTGACAGATTATGAAATATTTGAAACGTGACAGATTGTGAATATTTGAATTATGCGTCGGATATGAACTGGTCAAATATTTGAAATGTGTGGCATATGAAGCTAACTGTAAACTATTTGAACTTTGTACTGCAGATGTCGGCATGTCATATATTTGAAATGTGCGGCAAGCTTGTTAAATTGTCAAGTGTTTCTTTTTTTTTAAATGATGTATAGCAATGCCAAACTCGTTAACATGCCGAGCTATTGTTCATGGGGAAAAAAGAGAAATTAAATTGAAATAAGTAAAACATATGTTAGCATTTTCTTTTGCGGGTATGAAAACATTCATACATGTGTGTATTATATTCAGTGTGGGTCAGTGTGCACACCAGAATTTTAATAATATGATATTGTAAATACCTTTTAAAACTTTTGGTAAAGAATTTATCGGAGGTATTTTAATGGTTACGATCAAAACCCCATTCTTTTATTGGGTTCCCCCCATTGTCTGATTGGGTTTCCCCATTCTCTGATTGGGTTTTCCCCATTCTCTGATTGGGTTTTCCCCATTCTCCTCTTATTGGGTTTACCCCTTTCTCTGATTGGGTTTTCCTCGTCCTCTGATTGTGTTTAACCCATTCTCTTATTGGGTTTCCTCCATTCTCTGACTGGGTTTTCCCCGTCCTCTTGATTAGATTTTCGCCATTCTCAGATTGCTCCCGCCCCACATCCCCAACGATTGTCCAAGGCTGCATGTACCTCTGGCACTTGCTAAATTCACCAGTTTGCAAATTTTAAAAACAGTTGACAAATAATATTTTAGTTTTTTGTGAAATCTTTTAATGTTCTTAGTATTTTGTATAGCTAATTTGTTTTATCTTAATAGATAATTTGGTGAAACGTACTGTTGAAACAGAGCTAGCCCTAGTGCCCCACAACTGGGATATCAAAGGCCGTGGTACATGCCGTCTTGTCTGTGGGAAACTGCATATAACGGATCCATTGCTACCAATGGAAAAATTTAGGGATTTTTCTAAGACTACATGTCAGAATTACCAAATGTTCAACATCCAATAGCCAATGATTAATAAATCAAAGTGCTGTAGTGGAATCAATAAATAAAAAATAAAAAACATTTTTTAAATGCTTCAGATGAACAAGGTGCAGGACGTTGCCCAGTAGCATATAAAAGATTCTTCGCTGCTAATCGAAATCAGATACCCCTCCGGCCGGACTGCTGG
>JAECMU010391559.1:0-14673 GCA_016106625.1 Dracogyra subfuscus
TGAACCTAGCCGAGCTTAATCACTATGAACTTGGCCGAGCTTAATCACTATGAACCTAGCCAAGCTTAATCAATATGAACCCGGCCAAGCTTAATCACTATGAACGTAGTTAAATTAATTACTATGAACATAACTCATTTATAGTCAGTGTGGACAAAGAAAATATTATTAGCCAGGAATATAGGCAATCCAAGATAGCTGCATACAGCCATGAGTTTTCACCACCTGAACAAATACAATACTGCCCATTAGGAAAAACTCATTAGATACGTACATACAGTTACTAATCAAGACTAATGGAAACTCGTTAGAAATCGTTTGCAATTAGGAACATGTGGCGAGTTTAGATGCTACTTGACACCTTCTACATCAAATTGTTTTACTGAATACTAACAAGATTGTTATTCAACACTGTTGTTCACACTTTGCCAGATACTATTTACTATACATGTACCATTCTGTACAACAGAATCTTGGCGATCTATGTACGTTTAGCTCTTTGCTTGTTGTTAAAAATCAGAAGAGATACCTACCCTCATCTCTGTCACTGAAAAACCTATTATAAATGTTGTGTGTGGGTTTCATTGACTTTAATTATTATACGATAACAGGGACACACTGGTTTAAATCTAGACTGAAAGAAGGGCCTTCCATTGCAACTCCTGATGAAAGGTGCCCAGGAAGAAATAAATTATTTCAAATAACATTGGGTAGCAACTCCTGGTGGCAGTTGCCCACAAAGAATTAACATTTGGTAGCAACTCCCAATGGCAGTTGCCCAGGAGGAAATAACATTAGGTTTCAACTTCTGCTGGAGTTGCTACCCAATGTTATTTCTACCTGGGCAATTGCCGATAAAGCCGATATCTTAAGATAGTAAACAGTTATTTTATTTATACTGCAATGACTGAAACCATGAAGGTCGCGAGGTTCTGGTAAGTGGCATTCACCGTTTGACCTGAGCAGGATAAAGCCGATATCTTAAACAGTTATTTTATTTATTCTACAATCCTACAGGAATAGTTGGGGAAAAATATTTTATTCCATTTTTGTGTACGTATTTTGAGTATCTCAACCTAGCATGACTTGCAATATGACATCATACAAGATACATGACGTCATTCTTTGTAAGATGCTAGCTACATTCTGTCAAAAAGCATTTCTAAACTCATTTCATAAATAAATATACAAGTTTTGTATAGTTATCACAAAACTAAAAAGTTAATTGAATTTACTGTACTAAAATACATGATTTAAAGAGCATGTTTATTGAATATCCAGTCTATAACACTCTAGTCAAGTTGGGCTTTTTTTCACGTGACCTATATATCTCATTTAGAAATTTATCTAGTCATCATATCTTGCCAATGTATATAGTGATTGCAGGATAAAAACTGTACATGACTGAGGGAGAGAAACATCATCATCTTTGATCTGTACGTTAAGTTTTCAGTGTTTTCAAAGAAGCCCTATAATTGATAGTTCAGTCACACAAATTTAATGCACTGGTATCAAAATTAAACTGTAAAAACACCTGACTATTGTTTATCTATGAGCATACTGAGCTTACCCTGTGCAAATGGAATTGTAAACTGAAGATGACATTTGCAGGATCAAATAGGCAATAAGAGTCACAAATCTAAAAACTCCATATGGTTATCTCCTAAATAAATACTTCAAAAGGAAAAGCTATATGCCAGTTTTGCATAGTTTCTTCAATACAGCATGTTAAAAAAACACAAATCATAACAAAGTAGGAGTAATAATAATAATAATAAGTATGACTACAATGACACTGATTATTATATTTTAAAAAACAGGGTTAGCTCTGGCACTCCAACTCGCCAAATTTGCACCAAAAAAATTAACATTTAAATTTTTTGTAAAGTTAGCTAATTGCGAATATAAATTTTTTGGCAAATTTTATCTTCATTTGGAAAATAAATTTCACATGATACTTGTAATTAGAAAAATAATGGTCTTTTTTTGGAAGTTAAAGTTTAAATACCGTAGATGATTTGGCATAAGTTGGTGCTCACTCAGAGCTATCCCTGTTTAACAGTTAGACGTAACGTGTATCATTCTTTATAGCTGTAATGTAACAATATCCATGAGAAAAAGCAGTACATGTATTTACAGCATAGAAGATTGTTTTCAGAAATACATGTATAGTTTAAATAGTTGAGTAGTAACTATTGAGATATAATCCAATATCACAAAAATTACCATAAAACAATATGGTGGTAGGAAAACCTCACACCACCCCACCAAAAAAGCAACAACAAACAAACAAAGAGAGGTAAAACATAAAAGAAGGAAATAAGAATATTTCAGCTGTGGCCTTGCCGATTATAAATATGATTTTAATAAAAGTTAATTAGCATGTGATTTCGTTTAAAACAAGTGGTAAGAGAAATTGTAAATGGATATACAGATGAATGAAGGAATGATTGGAGGGAGAAAAGTAATGAAGAACTGGAGCAAGGGAAGGAAGGAATGTGGGAGGAAAGACCACATGAATGAGTTCTTGGATGAAGGAATAGATGGATGGATTAATGAATAGATGGGTGGATGAATGGATGGATGGATAAGCTTACATGAGGCACACTGCATTTTAAGACTAGTTGTAGTCAAGTTAAGGCTAAACAAAAAATTCTGGTCTCTGGTCAGCACGCCCTTTGATTTTGACCCTTGTGTGTCAACATTACTCCTCCCCCACCCCCACGGTATGTAGACTTTTGCCAGGCTTTTCTTCCGATGATATAAAACCACATTTGGAGCCAAAATGCTATTGCGCATGGACTAGGCAGTATCAAATATGCCCACCTTTTTTGTGCAATCCATGCTTTGAAAAAGAAAGAAAAGAAAAACAAAAGCTGCATAAATTCTGGAACACTGGTCTGACCAGAGTCAGATTTTTGTTGTTGTCGTCCTAACATCAGAACTGTATAAAATTACAAAATAAATACATAAGATCTTCTTCCTGTACATTCCCTGTCCCGAGTTAGACCCCCGATCCTATCGGAGGCCAGACTCGGGATAGGCGTGTTCAAAACCCTAGTGGTATGTGGACACGTTAAACCAATTACTAAGGCTAAACCTGTACATTGCACGTCCATACAAATGGAACAAAAATGTATTTAAAAAGAAAACATCAAAAAATGTGTTCAATCTATTTATAAAGATTTAAGTCAACATAAAACCAAAACAGCAGATATATCATATAAAAGCTATAAATCTTATCAGATCTTTTAAAAATAAGATGCATACAAAGTTTTAAAAGTACAAATATGACAAATTCATAAACAATAGGCTGAAAACCTCACAAACAAGGCTTTACAGGTAAGTATTTACTAATACACGTACATACAACAAGGATTCGGTGCAATTAAATGTCTCCCCTACCACACAAAATGTTGGTGCACTGTGATGAATATTCATACCCTGTAGGTGCAACTATAAACCAAGTTTCATTGATCTAGGACTTATAGTTTATGAGAAACGGGTCTAAATGCAAAACTTTAAAACTTTAATACCAAAAGTTGACACTGCCACCACCGCCAACAGAAAAATAATACCTAGATGTTTATCTAGAGTTTTTACTTTGTAATTGCAAGACAAAAATTCTCAGACATCTCAAAAAATAAAATAGTTTATGAGAAACGGGTCTAAATGCAAAGCTTTAAAACTTTAATTCCAAAGATGACACTGCCACCACCACCATCAGAAAAATAATACCTACGTGTGTATATTTAGTTTTTACTTTGTAATTGCAAGACAAAAATTCTCAGACATCTCCCCCCCCCAAAAAAAGGTGTGAGAATAAGACAGAATGGCTTTCAGGGATAGCTCTGGTACTCGCCAAATTCGCCAACTGTGAATTTCAGAAACAATTGGCAAATTTTATTTTAATTTGGTGAAATAATTGATATATTTTGTTAGAAAATAACTAGTTTTCTACAATTTCTGATGTTTAATAGATTATTTTACAACATTTTTTGTTGGTCCAGAGCTAGCCTAGGATTCGTGTACTCGCAGTATAATAACATACTGAATCGAAACGTATAAATCACAGCAAACATCTAATTTTTCATTCGATTCAAATATGAATTCCCACAATTCTGTTATGGGAAGAAACTCATGACAATATTCAATGTTGTTTAATTACCTAGTACTCCAAAATGTGATGCTGGTAAATAATACATATATTATATGGACATAGAAATTATATTTTTAACAAATGTCTGAACATAGACAGAAATCATATTTTTAACACATGATTCCCACGAATCCTTAAAAAGTCTTATATTGTATTGTAAATTTCCAAGGTCTTGAAAAGTCTTAAAAATGGTACCTTTTCCGTGGAAGGTCTTAAAATGGTCTTTAATTTTATTTAGCCAGTTTTATAGTTTTTCAAGAATTTGCGGCATGGAAACATCACACTGGAACTGCGTATAAAAATACATCTTCCAGTCATTCTGGTTATGCATGCGCAGTTGTGTTATGTAAATGACGGCAATTGGATTTCAGTGAAAACAAACAATTCAGTTTGCCAAGCAATGATTATGGGGAAGAGTATGTACAACAAATCTTGTCTGATCAATTAAAAATACTACAACTGACTTTAAATCGATAATTCCAATAAGTATGCTACAAACTGTACAGTATGTGAAAGGAATTTTCAGCTTGGAACAATGGGTGTAAATGCACTAGATTCACATATGCAGAATGTGAAACATAAAATAAACATGAAGACATTTGAAAAAAAGAAGGATAATCCAATAACTAATTATTATGTGAATTCTGATAGTTGTTGCAGCAACAAATTCGGCAGTTTCGGAGACTTGACTTGTGTTCAGCACTTAGTTCATCTGAGACGTTGGAAGATGAAATTATGTGGGCCCTGTAGACTGGCCAAACATCAGTGATACAGTTCGAATGATGACATCAGATTACTGTTTACCATTATCACTGTCACTGTCTACCATTGTCAGTGTCACTGTCTATGGAGAAATAGATACAGTTCTTATTACCAATGAGATTCTGAAGTACGCATCATCTGCAAGGATGCGTTGCAGGTAGTACTAAATCAAATAACTTCCAGCTGGGTCATGGTTCAAGGTGCACCCAACTTTTGATAGAGAGGTAAACACCACAAGTCCAGTGATTGGTGATACATTTGAGTGTGTTGGTTGTAAAAAAAAAAAAAAAAAAGATTTCATTTGGGCAAAAAATGTATGTCATTTTATTTCATCTATTACCACTGTGTCAAGTTGCCGTGTGCTTGAAACATGTAAAGGTACTAAAATTTTGTGCGAAACTTGGGTAGTCATAGACGCTACCCGTTATCTCAGAAATGAACAGTTTGACTCCAATTTTTTTCTGATTCACTTTAAGGGTGAGAGGTGGTAGTATTTATATCTGTAGCATTTATGTCAATTTAACACGCTGCAGATAGGAGTTTTAGTCACATGTTACTATTGTCATCTATGGGATTAGATTTGGTAGTATGCACTCTACAGGCTTCATCTGGAAGAGGGGAGAAAGAAGAAGGTGACAGGAAAACAAGGAGAAAAAAGAAAACAAATTGAAGATGATATTCAGAGCATGAAAAAGAAAATAAAGAGGAGAGAAAGAAGAAGGTGACAGAAAAACAAGGAGAAAAGAGAAAACAAATTGAAGATGATATTGAGGGCATGAAAAAGAAAATAAGACACTACATGATGTTTGTGAGAGTTTAAGAGAGCGATGCAGACAGGTTTGTTGACCAGGCAGAAGACAAATTAGGGACAAGAATGGCAGAGCTCATTACAAAGTCAAACACTATGAGAAAAAGATTGAAAGACAAGAAAGCTGACATAAAAAACTTGACTGGACAACTAGAAAAGAAAACTGAAGAACTTGCCATAGATTATATGGACTATTGACTGAAACATGGGATGAGTTAAGAGGTCATAATTTAGTTGCTGAACTGACCACTGGACTAATAGTTCAATTAATAGTTGTGATGATTGTTTACTGCTGAAGCATTGAAATCAAATTGTCATTCATTCATTAACCTTGAAGTATATATTTTTATTTACGATATTATTTTCAGGGGTGGGAATTGGTGCACTTTTTGAAATCCTAGGTTAAAATCTGTGCCATCTGACACATGATGGAGGAAAGGACAATTAAAATGTGAGGAAACGTAATGTTCCATGAGAGGAAAATAGCTTTTAAACTTTCTGAAATTTGGTATTGAAAGTCTTAAAAAGGTCTTAACTGTGTTGGCCAACAGTTGCAGGTAACCTGTAACAGACGTAGACTGTCCTATGCCTTTTTGTTTACATGTGTCTTTTTTGTGGGGCATTTGTGATTGCCATTTATACAAATATTAAAGGAATTGGATTATCCGAGTAATATAAAAAATGATCCCAGCTATCAACATACAGGTATGTTCAATATCGACCCATGCTTATAAAACGTTTTTAAGTCTAGACTCAATCTAATGACTCTAATGACGTCATATGCATTTCATTTGTATGGCACTGTCATGACGTTACTGTCTCAGACTCTATTAGTCTTGAGTCTAGACTCTAAAAGTGTGGAACATGATCTAAAATAATGGACACTTATGATAATATGTCAGTCATTTACAAAGCTGTTTTGACTGCCTTCAAACAGCAGAACAACATAAAACATTAGATATTACAAAATTAATATGCCAATAAACAACAAACTGTATACACCATCAAATACATTCATATGCCATTGTAAGTTTGTAACATGCAGACATTTTTTATATATTTTGCACTAGACCATATACTTTAAAATTGTGACTTTGTCAGAACAGTTAATACAATATTATATACATCTCTACATTAATATGTACAAAAAACAACTGCAGTTAATACATAAACATGGGAGGGAAGGGAGGAGGGGGGAGTATCCTTTTATTTTCAAGATCACTTTTATTCATCATTAGGACAGTAATTATTGGGGAGTGACAATAAATAATGTATTAAAATAAAATTAAAATTGTCTATAATAAAACAAATTTGCCATCTGTTTTATGAACGACAAAAATACATTATTTTTAAACTGTTCTTTTTTAACACTATTTTTTCATTTCAATTTGGAATTCTTTTTATACTCCCAGTGGCTGGTTGTTCAAACATTAGTTACCTCAACCAGTGGTTAACAGAAATGTTCAAAACCAAGGACCAAATCAATACAAATGATAATAGAAGGCATAATTTTGAGTCTTGGTTTAAGGCAACTAAATATATCAATACACAATTAAATCTACCGGTAAATCTAATTTTGTATTTGTGCAAAAAATAATAAAAAGGAAAATATTAGACTAACCTAGGGTTAATTTAATTATGCACCCACCACGTTCTGATTGGACACATGAAAGGTCACCATGTCACATAATATATAACACTAGCATTGGTCAGATCTAAAGTGGGAGTGGCCAGTAAAATCTAATATCTATCATAATCTATGAAAACTCAAAACTTAACAATATCACTGAGCAATAAAAAACAGACACATCACAGGAAGTAAATATCTCTCAGACTAGAGAGCACAGACAAAATAAATAACAGATCTTTGCAAAAAGCAAACAAACAAACTACCGGTATGTAACAAAAGTCAGACAGAGCAAAATGGCCACATAATTTAAATGTTCGACTTGCATATAAACAATAAATATGACTAAATGAGCTGGAGCCTAATTCACAAAGCTCTCTTAGGCTCTGCTGGGGCGGGACATAGCCCAGTGGTACAGTGTTCGCTTGATGTGTGGTCAGTGTGGGATCAATCCCCGTTGGTGGGCCCATTGGGCTATTTCTCATTCCAGCCAGTGCACTACGACTGGTATTATGGTAATTAAAACAAAAAAGTTAAAATTTGCTTTGTTTAACGACACTACTGGAGCACATTAATTTATTAATGATCATCTAGTGAATGTCAAACATATGGTAATTCTAGAGAAAAAGTTTTTGTTTTGTTTAATGACACCACTAGAGCACATTAATTTATTAATCATCAGCTAGTGAATATTAAACACGATAATTTTGCCATGAAGTCTTAGAAAGAAAACATGCAAGGGACCTTTTATAAGCACCATCCCAGACAGGATAGCACATACCACGGCCTTTAATACACCAGTCACAGTACACTCTGGCTGGGTCGAGAAATAGCCCTGATGAGCCCACCAATGGGGATCGATCCTAGACTGACCATGCATAAGGTGAATACTTTACCACTGGGTTACGACCCGCCACCAGTAAACTTTTAATGCTAAAGTTGACACCATTGTTGCTGTCATTAAATAAAAACTAAATTTACTTTTTCCATTGTCGTCGTCAGAAAAGAAATACCTCCATCTCAGCTTTTCACTTCAACAAGTGAGACAACCAATATTGCGAGAAACTGCATAGTTTGGCCTCCACAACATGCCTTAGGGTATAAATCACACCAAAGCTGGGTCTGGATCTGGATGTGGCAAGTATGGTACCAGTTTGATTTGACAGAACACACCACGTCTGTGCTGGTGTGAACTACAGATGTGCTGTCTTTGCCAAACTCACCAAACCGAGCTTCGGTGTGTTTTGGGCTTTATGGTTCAAAATCTTCATTTACAAAGTGCAAATTCATTTTGGCAAATATGTTCTTAAAATACATGTCATGAAGTATATGGGGAATCAGGTTAAAAGGACATACCCTAGTTTCAGTTCATGAAAATTAACATTAAATTTTGTTTAATTTACAAACCTGTAACACATTTTGATAAAGTTACAATTGAGTGAAACACGAGTCTTTGACTTTGAAATGGTAAAATACCCTCTAAAATAGAATAAAACTCAACTACATAACTGTTACTTCTCAGAGGCACGTGCCTTTTTAAAAATATGAGAAATGCATTTTGTGATATAAAAAAACATCAGGATGACCAAAAACACTTCGAATGTACGGAAATGGATCCTTTAAACAATACAATTTAAGTAAAGTATGATTTCAGTTATCAAAAAACACCTCTAATAGTCAAAACTATGTCTTAGTGTTTAAAAACTAGGGTATGTCCCTTTAATGAACCTTTGCTACAGTTTGGCTGGTCACTTTTTGTCCATCATAAACCACAAAAACATGTCATGGTAAGCTGTGTCAACAAATATACATGCTATGTTATTTCCATATATTTACAGGTCAAAGGTCGCAGAGCAGGAGCATTTCTAGTTTAATCATGTCATGGAGTAAGCTTGAAATGACATCAGTCCTTAAGCTGTGTAAAACACCTACATATACTGAGTATGAGTATAACAAAATACATTATCATTTATCTTGAAGTGAAAAATTATGTGGGAAATTATCAACAAAGGGAAGCAACTGCAAACTGCATTACTTCACCACAATGTAGGGCTTCCACAAGTCCAAAATATTGGACTCGAGTACTCAAAGAGTCAAACTTAAACCAGACCCGAGGACCCGACTAGATGATAATGAGACTAAGGAATAAATTAAAATAGCATTATGGATCTTAATTCCAACGCTGAACATAAATGCCAAATCATGCCATTTTATTGCATTTCACACTTTCGACTTTTGTTTTCCTTCCATGCAACCAATACTCTTGTCCAACCCTCTTTATGAAACTAAGCTAAAATGTAGCCGGCGTCAAGCATAGGGGGAGTACTTGTGGAGACCCTACCCAAATGATGGAAAAGTAAAATTTCCATGTTTAGAATGATGTACATGTTTGTGCCTTGCATCATGGAACAGTCAGGATTTTAGTACAAATAACAGTTACAAAAACTAGAAACAGTTACAAAAACTAGAAACAGTTATAAAAAACTAGAAACAGTTATAAAAAAAACTAGAAACAGTTATAAAAAACCAATCTGATAATGCTGATTAACTGATTAATTTAAAGCATTTTAACACCGATTTCACCCTATGTTACTTCATCATTACCTGCTTTGGACATACAAAATAAAAATCCTGTCATAACAATAGAGATACCTCTAATATTTCACTTTGAACATTCTTTAGCACAACTGCAACAATGAAGTATCAAGATTTAATACAAACATTTTGTTCTCCAAAAATGACCAGTGTTTGGTAACTATATAATGCTACACATATTTTTCCATCCAAATGGAAATTAACGATGAGACATTTTATAAAAATATATCAAATAGGCTTTTCAATGTGTTTAAATCGAGAATTCATAAAATCAAACTAAAATAATATTTTTTAAAACATGCCTATATATTTTCATTAAACAATAATATGAAATAAAAACTATATGCTATCAGAAAAACATTATGCAAACAACAGTAAAACAGCATGTCAACTTCCAATTACATTATAGCAAAAATGCCAGCAGTAGAAAGCATGCTTCCAGTTACACACAAAAACATCTCGGTATGTTTACACCGCATAAAACATTCGGTCTAAATGGGCCTTTAATATGGCCTTGACATTTGACCTATTAACCAGACAAAACCTTGAGCAAGATATTACTTTGGGCATTCTCTGTAAACGACATACAAAACCAACTTGAATAAAGATTCAATCTCACTGTGTCATTTGTAGTAACGATTTGTTATTAATATTAAAGTTGCATAGCAGGGTTCACACATCGTTGAGTTAAAAGATATCTGTACTCAAAACGTGCATAGCAAGAGCTAATATATTCTTGGGTACATTTGTTTTATTATCAGGGAACATTTTATCACAGACATTTCTAATCAATTAAAAAATGATTAGCAACTACTGTTTAAAATTGTATAACAATCTCTGAAACTTGCGTAGCAAAACGCTATGCGATGCTGAACAAAATGTTCTCCGACTAGTCTATTTTCATGTTATATTTGCCAGCAGTCGATTAAAGGTGTATTCTTAAAGTTGCTTTAAGCAAATGACAAACTTCAGCTGGTCATTTTTTCAGATCGTTACTAGAAATCACACAGTGAGAAGCAGTTCTCTGTACAAAAGATAGTATGAGGATCAACAATTGTGAATGGTTGATGCAAAACAGAACAGATGGATCAACATTTGTGATTGGTTGATGCTAAACAGGGTACAGATGGATCAACAATTGTGATTGGCTAACACTAAACTGGGTACTGATGAATCAACAATTGTGACTGGAAGATGCTAAATAGGGATACAAATGGATCAACAACTGTGATTGGCCGATACTAAATAGGGTACAGATGGATCAACAACTGTGATTGGCAGATACTAAATAGGGTACAGATGGATCAACAATTGTGATTGGCCGATATTAAATAGGGTACAGATGGATCAACAATTGTGATTGGCTGACAATAAACAGAGTACAGATGGATCAATAATTGTGATTGTTGGCGGACAATAAACAAAGAGTACAGATGGATCGACAATTGTGATTGGTTTACAATAAACAAGAGTAAAGACATGTAATCAACTGTGACTGGCCGACACTAAACACGGTTGATTTCACCTGCCCCATTTTCGGCTGCTCGTTTCTCCATATTTTCCAGGAGAAATTCGTTAAATCTCAAAAAGCCTGACTGAGTACCCTCCTTGTCATCTAGGGAGCATCCCTGTATCGTCCATTGACGCTTGTTTGTCTCAGAATCAAGGTCCATAAACTTTGAAATCTAAAAAGAAAGGAATGTTTGCTTACAGACAGACTACAAGTAGAATATAGTTTGCTAATGACATAAAGCAGCCTCTATAAAGATATTTTATAAAGAACTGTTATAAGCATATTTCTTTTCCTTTTTTCAAGAACTTTGACAATTTCCAAGGTACAATATTTCATGTAAACCATCATCATTTTGTTCACATGCAGTAAAACAAATTTAAATTCACACTATCTACCAGTTGTTTTAAAGTATTAAAGCAACTGTCCTTTAATAAAATATTTTTATTTTGTATATTATTTTGCTTAAACCTACAGTAACTGCTGCTTTAAGATTCATAAAAAGAGTCTTGTCTTGTTTAACGACACCACTAGAGCACATTGATTTATTAATCATCAGTTATTGGATACCAAACATTTGATAATTTTGACATGTTCTATATCTTCGCCTATAAGTCAAATGTTTTTCAACCAAAAATGATTTTATAACATGGGGGGTCAACTTATAAGAGTAAAACAATTTTACCCAAACATATTACCATTTTGGGGATTATTTTGCAAGTTTTATTGTTGAAGTATGCCCTGTATTTATACTCAAATATGTTAATTTGACGCATTTATTTTTTATAACCTATTTTGGGGGGCATTTTGGTTATACGTAAAGGCGTGCGATCTCAATAACACGCCAAGACTTAGTTAAAATAATAGTCATCACTATTAGCAAAAAAGTAAACAATACTAACTACCTGTTGCCTGAGTTTATTTTGAAATCTGGACACTGGCATTAATGGTTGTTCAAATAATGTTTTGTCGGTGATTAACTTAATGAATATTACTGCACTTTCCCTTAAAATAGCTTAGGCTGATCTCTGCAGTTCACTAGAGCAATAGAGAAACACATCAATTGGTACAAAAACCAGTGTACTTTCCAGAGTTATCCTCCTTATATGTATTACTATTAATATGGCGGCAAAACATGTAATTAGCTGATGATACTTTCAGTTTTATTGTAGAGATCTGTTGTCAGTGTTTATAAATAAAGTTGTTGTCTGTACACAAAACCATGCTGTACAGTGCCATACGGTAACAGTCAAACAGCTTTTACTATCTACTAAGGGAATATTTTGTTTTGATGCTATGTAGTTTTAATTGGAATATTGCAATGTACAAAACGTGAAAACCGAAGTTTGTAAAATAATTTTCTTTTGTACAAATATTGTACATTATTGTGCTGAAAATAATAAATACTTAAATATTTATAAGTGTTTTTTTCATGGGTTGACTTGTAAACGAGTCAGTAAAAAAATATGTTTTCAGGGCTTGAAATTAGGGACTCAACTTATAGCCGAGATCAACTTACAGGCGAAGATATACAGTACACGTATAGTTTTAGAGAGGAAACCTGCTGCATTTTTCCATTAGTAGCTAGGGATATTTTATTTGCACCATCCCATAGACAGAATAACACATACCATGGCCTTTGATATACCAGTTGTGGTACACTGGCTGGAGCGAGAAATAGTCCAATGAACCCACCAACCATGCATCAAACAAGTGCTTTACCACTGTGCTATATCACACCCAACAAAAACGTACAAACTGATGACTATTTATTCTATTTAAACAAGTTCTGTGTTATACACCCATAATATAACACAACAGAATACAGTTCAGGGCTCACTCTGTACATTGCCAAATTAGCCAACAGTTAATTGTTATACAAAGGGCTACAATGTTCAACATTTGGCTAAGAATATGTTCTTTAAATACGCCACTTTTGAAAAAAATTCAAGTGAATACTGTACATATGTACAACTTGGCTAAAACTGTTTTTCCTTATTTAAATCAATCTCATAAGTGTAGGAGACGGGGGGTGGGGGAGGGGGGGAGAGAGAGAGGAGACAGGGCACCCTAGTGCAGGTGCAAAACCTCAAATTCAGTCAAAACATTATACAGATAATCAGGCAAAATATGCCATCCTGAGACCTTTTTAGCATGTATTTCCATCATTCCACTCTCAAAATTAGTTGTAATCCATGTAAACATGTGTAGCAATTAATTTACAACCCTGTATAAGTGTATATGAATACATTTTGTTATCCTGATTCTGGCATTTTCGTTTAATTCGGGCAAAAGCCAGCCTGCCTCCTTACAAAAATAGGAGCCTGTACACCTTCCTTACCTCATCTGCAGTTTTAGCACCAGGTTGGTTCTGGAAGTTGGCCAGTACGAGAAGCGGTAATCCCCGGATTGACGGGTGATCTAAAGCTTTCCTCAACTCCGTTTTTGCATCCTCTAACTCCTCGTCTGTTCCCGTACTATTTATAACAAAAATAATACCCTGCATGCCCTGGTAGTACCGATCCCAGAACTGTCGCACAGTGTCCGAACCTGAAAAATATCAATTTAATTCATTTTATTTCGAATGAAAGTAAAAAATGAGTCGCTGAAGTGTTGTTGAAATAAACTGTATTACCTGAGGAAGGAAATAAAAAAGGAAATGTTTTATTTAATGATGCACTCAACACATTTTTGTCACAGTTATATGGGATCAGAGTATTATCTGAGGAGTTCACGTGGGTTAGAGATAGCATAATTTTTTTATAATATTTATAATTATTATTTGCTCCGAATTTGTTTTAAATATAATTTAATTTGTGTGTGTGTTGGGTACATGAACAGTTCTACTCCCTTTTAAAAAAAAAAAATTGAAACTAAAATCAAATTTATTTAAAATTTTCTCCATATGAACCATGAACAGTAAAATATTTTTGAAGTACCTATGGACCATAGTATGGTAACTATTACACAAAAATCAGATGTTACATTTTCTATCAAAATGAAAAACAAATTCTTTAACAACATCACTGAAGTACATTGATTTATTAATCGACATCTTATAGGAAATCTACTATATTTCTCATTAGCAGCAAGGGGTCTTTTATATGCACTTCCCACATATACAACAGCACATACCATGGCTTTTGATATACCAGTCATTTGGCATCGTCTGGGATGGGGGAAAACCCTGAGATTGAATCCACCGAGGATGT
>JAECMU010391574.1:0-11673 GCA_016106625.1 Dracogyra subfuscus
AAAGTCATTTGAAAGTCATCAGAAATCATAAAACAAATTACTCCTGATATTAAAACTCAAAACTTTCAATTCATGCTTACACATTGTATTTTGACAACAAATACCTATCTCTGTATGTGTGGCATAATAAATGCAGTTTTTGTGCTAACGAACCAGAATCTTTGAAACATATATTTTTCTATTGCCCTCAATCTAATAAAATATGGAAAACATTTAAAATCTGGCTCGAAACAAAGATAGGATCAGTTATTAAATTAAATATTAAAGAAATTTGCTGTGTATCCCTAGTCAAAGCATTTTAATAAATAATCTACTTGTTATACTAAAACGATACATATATAGTTGTAAACATAAAGAAAAACTACCAAAATTTATGGAACCTCTTAGTTTTATAAAATATTATCGAACAATACAAAAATATATTTTAGGGTACAATGAAGACTGCTTCACAGAAAAATGGGGCATTTTACCTCTTTAAAATTAATACTTTTAATAATAATAATAAGTCCATCAATTCCACTTAGTTTATTTTTACGCAAATGGAAACATCCTTTCAGCTGGAGGTAAAACATTTCCTTAACTGTTATCCATGACTTTGCCAAGCCTTATCATGTTACATTGTAATAGATGTACACAGGTATTTTTCATTATTAATATTTTGCGATGTTATTTCTTCTAATAAGATGTATAATATTTATTATGTATGTGTGTGTGTATAGTATACCCAAGCCATTTGGGTATATAACACAAATGCAAATGTGGCATTTCATGGAAATAAACTTTTGAATTTATTTTTTAAAATTACAAAACATTTTTATATAATGCACAGGGCTTTAGATCTCACTAATTTGGGCACAACGGGGACTTTTTTTTCTAAGTACAGGAAGGTCATTTTAGGTCAATACTATCATTATAACAGGTACTGGAGAGTTGTTAATATTCAGAAATGCATTTCTAGCTGTTTTAATGAAAATAAACTTGATATTTCAGTGGTTTTGTGGTGAGATATTTTGAGGTCAATATGTTTATACTTAATTTGGGCATGATTATTTTGGGCATCTGTATTTTGGGCACAGCGTTAATCGCCTCGACTTTAATGCGATCTAAAGCCCTGAATGCATTAAGCAAATATTACAAAATATTCTTATATAACCCATTAAGCAATATTACAAAAATATATATAACCAATTAAGCAATATTACAAAAAAATTATATAATGCTACAAGTGTTCAATACAAGACATTGATATAAATGTCAATGATTTTGGGGCTTTAAATAGTGCTAAGATTATGAAACCAATAAAAACGTAATTTTGTTTACCTTGAGCAATCAATATGCCAATGTTTTGGGTTGTTTTTGTTTTTGGTTTTTTCCTCCATTATTTAAATAATATACATCTTGTCAGTATATATAGTGGATGCAGGATAAAGATAAAATATATTCATTCATAAGTTTAGGCTACTGGAACCAATCAGAAGGTATCATACAGTGAAACATATCAATATGACCTTTATGGATATTTTTCATTCATGGTATAAAAAAGAAACCTAATCACATAAATATTGTATGACAATATGTTATTTAAATCATTTTAATCACTGTTGACAATGGTTGGCATTACCTTTGCAGAGTGAATCCACCATATTGTATCCGGGATGGCATTCACAAAGATAGGACCCAGACGTACTCAGACAATATGAATGTTGTGGACATGGGTTCATGTTGCACATCTCTGAAGATAAATGATTTATGGACAGTTTCAAAACAATAAATAGTATATTCTTGTTGGTAAAGGTACACATGTAGAAGTAAGTTGTACTCTTGCAATTATACAATACAATACAATACAATACAATACAATACAATACAATACAATACAATACACACTTTGAAGAGCTTTATGTTGTAATCATAAATAACGATGACCGAGAGTTGATGAACGAGAGTCAGTCAGCCATATAAAAACTAAACTAAACATATCAAAAAGGAAAGAAACAATAATATTTATTTTACAACACCTCATAGCATATTTTGATCTATGGTTATTTAGTGTTTAAAATATGATTATTTAACATTTTTGAGAGACAGACAGACAAAGAAAAAGAGAGATTGACAGATAGAAAGAGAGAGAGACACAGACACACAAAGACACAGAGATAATGAGATAGAGTGAATGAGAGACAGAGAGACAGAGAGCCAGAGAGAGAGAGAAAGAGACAGAGAGAGAGAGAGACGCACACACAGAGAGAGAGGCACACAGAGAGAGAGAGGCACAGAGAGATTGACACACACAGAGAGAGAGCGAGAGAGAGAGAGAGAGAGAGAGAGAGAGAGAGAGAGATAGAGAGAGAGAGAGAGAAACACAAAGACACAGAGACACAGAGATGAGATAGAGAGAATGAGAGACAGAGAGCCAGAGAGATAGAGACAGAGAGAGAGATGCACACACAGAGAGAGAGAGGCACACAGAGAGAAAGGCACAGAGAGAGAGAGAGAGAGAGAGAGAGAGAGAGAGAGAGAGAGAGAGAGAGAGAGAGAGAGAGAGAGAGAGAGAGAGAGACAGACAGACAGACAGACAGAGATATGACTCATAGTCGCCACATAGTCCTACTAAAAAGCATTTTCCAATAGAAAAATATAGTACATACTATGGCCTTTGATGGGGGAAACTGATTTAATCAAGGTTGAATATTCTACCTCTTAGCTAGATTTTGCCTCCTTATAAAAATTTATTAAAATACTACTGCTATTTTAAATGGTTTTAATCAACACATACTAAATGAAGGAATGCATCAGTATTTCCATACCTATATAAAGTGATGAAGACTCGCCTGTGGATGATGCTGGAGATGACACTTTTATATCCAGAGTAAGAAACAATGACTGATGAACACAAGTCTGGTTGCTGCTCACACTACATGGTGCAGTAAAACTGGGGGAGGGCTCTAGGATTCTCTCTGACAAGGATACTGCACTTAAACTATTAATAAACAACACTTCTGTTGACAAACCACCAGCGAAATAAGACAACATGCTGGATGTCTCAACTGTGTCCAGAGAAGATGTTTCAAAACTGGGTAAACTGATGTCTGAGTATGAAGGGGAAAGCAGTGGATCAGAAGATGTCATGTCTCTGGTTGATGTTGCTTTGAATAGTATAGACTCTAATATAGGTTTGAGTGTAACATTAGTGTGGTAAATACTAGAATCAGGTAGTACAGAATCTAAAGCAGCAGAATTCATCATTGCATTTGTGTGGGAAACGCGTGTGTCATCAAGTAGAGAATATAATGCAAGTGGCTTTATTGTATTGATAACATTGCTATTGTAGACACTATATTCAGCAAGAGCAGATGTTAATGTAGTAGGCTTCACCATAACATTGCTGGTGTAGACACTAGATTCAGCAAATATAGACTCTGATGTAGTAGGCTTCACCATAACATTGCTGCTGTAGACACTAGATTCAGCAAATATAGACTCTAATGTAGTAGGCTTCACCATAACACTGCTGCTGTAGACACTAGATTCAGCAAATATAGACTCTAATGCAGTAGGCTTCACCATAACATTGCTGCTGTAGACACTAGATTCAGCAAATATAGACTCTAATGTAGTAGGCTTCACCATAACACTGCTGCTGTAGACACTAGATTTCATTTTTATTTGTCTATTTTCGTAATCAGTGGAGACAGCAGTATAAAAGCTGGCATTAGTGTAAGGTTCGTAATTACTTGTTGTCAACAATGAAGATATGGCTGTTCTTGATGGCATAATCTCAGCTTCTACTAGGGAATGTGTCTTTGTCTTGTAAATATCACTGTCTAATAATGGAGTTGTCTGTGCTTGGTAACTATCATCTGCTGGTAGTGAAACTTTTCGTGTGTAATAAACTGAATCCATTGTTTCAGATGGCCATACTATATGCAAACTTGAAGCAGATGATGTTAACAGTAAAAAGCTTGTAATTTCTGAAACAATAAACAATTAATAAAGATTACATAAAGAATACATTTACAACAAAAATATGCAGTGGGCATTTTTATAAGTGAGCTTGCAATCATTAATTATTTGGAAAGATAAGTGCATCTTGTACATCAATTATGAAATTGGCTTTTATCATATTGGTTATTTGCAATCAAATGATAAAAATCAACTATTTTAGCATATTTCATAAGATATTTATATTATTTCAGACAGCAGCATTCCATTATAAAACTATATAAACATGAATGATTATTTTGAGTAAATACAGAAATATACATTATTTATAAAATCGAGATTATATGCCTGTATATCACTGAGTACAAGGAATGGTATCATATAGAGTAAAAGACCTGTACATACCTGTCTGCTGCATTCCAACAGTCATATTGGCACACGTTGACACAGATACTTCACAAGCCAGATCTAGAGACAGAGATGCGGTGCTTGAAAAAGATGTTTCAAGTCCAATGGTGGATATTACAGAAGAAACACTGTCATACATGTTGTCATACAGTGAAACTGAATAAACAGAAGTCAAAGCTGGAATGATTTTGGAATTGTCACTAGAGGATTGCAGATTTGTATAGTAAGTGACTGTTTCATCTGATGATAATAATGACTGTGTGACAATTGAGTCAAATGAGATTGTGTTTTGGTTGGTATCAAACAATGATGTTGAATACACATCAGATGAATAAAACATCATCGTCTGTTGCTTTGAATAACCAGATGAAGATGAGTGTATATCATCATACAATGATGTTGAAGATACATCAGATGAAAACACTGTTGTCTTTTGTCCTGAATAATCAAATGAAGGGTGTATATCATCATACAATGATATTGAAGACACTGCAGATGAATAAAACATTGTGGCTTTTTGTCCTGAATAACCAGATGGGTGTATATCAGGTGAAGATTTACTAACTGCGTTTTGTAATTCTGATACTGAAAGTGACTCTGATGTGGTCAAAAAGGCAGATGGTTCTGATACACTGAAAGTGTCTTGAGACCAGAATGTCATTTCATTTGGAGATATGGACATGGCACTATATGACACTAACTTTGCTGTGTCTGAATAAACAGTGGAGGTCAATTCGGGTATTGTGTGCCAATCTGTTTGTTCCATTTCATCTACATTTAATTGAGATGACACACTGTTTAAAAGAAGTGATGATAGACTTGTATCAAACAATGCAGCAATTGTTCCACTCTGTTGTTCAAATGATGAAGACTTAAGTCTTGATGACACATCTTTGATGGGAGTGGCAGAAGACCCTAAAGGATCAGGATTATCTAACTGAGTTGCTGTATTGAGAGGATCATAGTTCTGTTCAGTCTTCGTGATGCCAGATATCTGTAGGCCTTCTACAAATGCTAAAATTACAAAGACAATTTGTGATAAAATATTCTAGCTGTTTTATTTTTACCATTTCACATATCAGTCATGTTTAACTTTAAAGCAAATTAAAAAGACAATGAATCAACCTTTTGGCTTAAATAATTATGCTTTCATGTATCTGAATTGCAGGCTTTGACAGTACAGTGTAAAAAAAACCCAGCTGTTATTTTATCACTGTCACCTCTGCCCGTATCTAGATTGGAATGACAGGCAGTTGATATGGTCTTTGTTATACTAAGTATGGAATATTGGTTAATTATATCATGGTGGTAGTGTGTTTGTCAGTTACTCACCTGTATATGAAGTGTCAATTATATACAGAGGATTGCTGATCTGTTGGTAGCCATCATTGAACACTGATTTAAGGTCAACTTCAAGCAGTTGTAACTCTCGGATATTCACTGTGAAGTCCACAATAATGCTGCCTTGGCTGGTATAATGATATAATGAAACTTGTTTTAATGTTTCTTTTATTTCATGTTTTGTTTACATAACCATCCAATATAAATAGGTGTTTTTTTTTGTTTTGTTTTTAAACAACACCCACTCTGAATATAATAATATAATATAATATAAATAATGAATACTTTAAGTTTCAAAAAACATAATGACAAAAGGGGAAGAAAAGAAAGAAGCTAATATAATAAAAACTTGGTATACTAAGTAGTTATCAAGTCATTGCAAACTGGAGGACTGCCAGTCTATGGGTAAAACAATTCCTTTAAAATTAACATGCCTAAATTTAACTCCATGTGAAATAATAAAAGTAATAAGTAATGAAGAAAGCATTTGTATAAATTAGCATTTATAAGTCAAAATATTAATTGATAAATATAGTGTTAACCAAGTCCAAAATTCATGAATATGTAGCTAGTCTAGAAAAATCCAAATATAAAAATATGGTACCAGTATATGGTAAATGCCCAAATATCAATCATACCTACCTAAATCCATTAATGACAATGTGATCTATGTACTTGTCTAAATTAGCATTATGGAATATCTTCTGAAGCTAAAAATATAAATAATAACAACATTGAAAACAAATATATCTTATAACAGAAACAAAACTGAATCCTTAATTCTGTTTATCGAATAAGATGAAAATAAATAAATAAAAGAACAACAATTGAACCAGATTTGTTTTAACGCATAAACAATCAGCTAACTGCTTACTAATTTTTAATATATAGAGGATTTAATTTTTTTAATTAAATACGATTTTTAGGTCAACGAGTAATGTGTGAAAATCATAATTGAAAAGCAATTCATGAAAATATGTTTTTCACACATAAAAATTATTTCTGAAAATACACCATGAAATGGTCTATTTATTATATACATCTTTCCTAGTTTTTGACTATACTTTTCGCTTTTTTTGTTAATGTCTTTCACTAATCCTATTGAAAACACATAATGCCATGATATATTTCATCAGGTTGAACGTTTATTGAAAATTTACTTGACCATGGTATTTTTAAAAGAAATACAAATTAAAAATATCTTTATTTAATTAATAGTTACTTAATAATACTGCTGTGCAAACATACCTGACAAAATGATCCTCTCTCAGAAAAACACAAATACAAAACAAATGGCACAGCAAGTTTAAAAACTTGCACTCAGTGACAAGAAACTGTGTCATCATTATTTAGCTTTGTATTCAATCACTTTTAGATATCTTATTGTACCGTAATTGCACTTCATATCAAATTTTTTTACAGGTACAATTGCTTAAATTACTCTTAATTTTTTCAAATACAACCAGATGCACGGGTAATCATCAAAATTAAACTCATAATAATCTTCAAGAGAGATAACTGATTAATTAAATAATGTTGACAAAAATATAAATATGATTTCTATATTTTCACTGTAGCTAAAATACATTGAAAATATGATTGTTTCCATAGATATCACTTTTATGATTTTTGTAGATATATATATTTCATTGCTATGTATATAATAAACAGTCTTATCATATCATATTGGTCGATTCATAAAAAATGTCCCTTTTTTAAACTTCAATTGCAGAAAATGTATGTACTGAAAATAGGCATTAAACCAGTTGATTATGGAGGTAGAACTCTTACTTTGATATATAGCTTATTCTTAAAATTGTGAAAATAATTTAGCTGATTATATAATTTTGAGTACATATGGCCATGCCTAAAATAATCAGGAGTTGAGGGACAGGAGGGGCGGGGGCAG
Source organism: Dracogyra subfuscus (assembly GCA_016106625.1). Taxonomy (NCBI): domain Eukaryota; kingdom Metazoa; phylum Mollusca; class Gastropoda; order Neomphalida; family Peltospiridae; genus Dracogyra; species Dracogyra subfuscus. The sequence goes on from JAECMU010391574.1 coordinate 7,601, forward strand.
TAAAAACATATTAAAGACATAGTAATATAGGGTCTTATCCAGTTACACACAAAGGGTGCAGTTAATTTTTTAAAAGCCCTTTTTTGTATTATTTAAAAGGGGGACTCCTCCACCCATCCCTTGTTTAGTATGATATTAGATGATTATTGACAAAAATCCAAAAAACAAAACCATTAAAACAAATTTAAAATAAAGAGTTAAACAAATAATTCCATAATATAGATAATTATTAGATTAAATTACTATTAATTCTTACAAAGGCAATGATTTTGAGCTTGAGTGCTTCATACTCAGCTGAAGTTTTGTCTGACAGCGGTGGAGTCCAAACAGCACCGTCTGTGACCTTCATGGTGCCCTTGTATTCTGCCACACTCGTCTCTCCTGTCGAAGTCTGAATGGCCAGTGTTTCTGATATTTCAGTTAAAGATGTCGCTAATCCTTCTTGAAGCTGGAATTAAATAAAATAAAAACAATTCATAATTATGGTGTGTTATATATTAGAAGAAAGTATGAATCAGTTCTATGTGGAATACAAAAGCTGTTCTAAAATGTAGTGCAAATATTCACAGTATAAAATTTCTTTTATACATTAGCATATTATCTGAATTATCCAAAACACTAAAACCATTAACATTTTAAAAATCTTACTTCTTTTTATAACAGTTTAAAGAATATTTATACAATTACATTAACATGACTCTAAAATCATTAATATAAAATATGTTAAAATTGTCTTAAAACTATCTTAAAATCCTAACATTTCGATTAAAATCTTTAAATTTCCCCAAAGGAATTAAATAACAATGAGACTATAAACATATGAATAGATTAAAAACAACACAAGCTAAGAAAATGATGGGAACCAATCAAATAAAATAATATAACAAAAGAAACTGATTAAAACAACAACAAAGGGAGCACTGAAAGCTAGACAAAGACAATGTGGGCCAAACTGTGTTCAGTCCGTGATTACATTGCAAACAATTACACAGTTTTACTATTAAAGGAACAAACACTCAATACAGAAATGACCAGTATAAAAAGTATGTCATTATTAAGTGAGATTAATAAATAAAACTTACTGTAATTCCAAACGATAGGATACTTGACCCCACTGACACTGTGATGGCTGGTGTACCTCTAAGACTGCTAACTAGGATTGGGGTCAAGATCTGGCTCTCAGAACTCAAAACTTCATAAGAGGTATACAGGACTGAGGTCACCTTTACTTCATTTGTTGTTGGTGTTATATCTGTTGATGTCACAGGTTCTGATGTTATATCTGTTGATGTTACAGGTTCTGATGTTATATCTGTTGATGTGACAGGTTCTGATGTTATATATGTTGACAACACAGGTTCTGATGTTATATATCTTGATGAGTCTGATGTTACATCTGTTGATGCCAAAGATTCTAATGGTTTATATACTGATGTCACAAGTTCTGATCTTAGACTTGTTGATGTAACATATTCTGATGTTAAATCTGTTGATGTTGTAAGTTCTGATGTTATACTGGTGATGTAATCTGATGTTGATGTTACAAGGTCTGATGTTATATATGTTGATACTGATGGTTCTGATGTTATATATGTTGATATCACATATTCTGATGTTATATATGTTGATGTCACAGATTCTGATGTTAGATCTGTTAATTCCAAAGATTCTAATGATTTATATACTGATGTCACAGGTTCTAATGTTAGACCTGTTGATGTAACATACTCTGATGTTGAAACAATTAATGCCGTAGATTCTATTTTTATGTCTGTTGATGATGTTATATCTGTTGATGTCACAAGTTCTGATATTATATCTGTTGATGTCACAAATTCTGATGTTATATCTGTTGATGACACATGTGTTGATGTTATATATGTTGAGGTTACAGGTTCTGATGTTATATATGTTGATGCCACAGTAACAGGTTTTGATGTTACATCCATTGATGTCAAACCTGTTGATACTACGAGTTCTGGTGTTATATATGTTGATGTCACAGATTCTGGTATTATGTATGTTGACAACACAGATTCTGATGCTTTATATCTTGATGTCACAGATTCTGATGTTAGATCAGTTGAAGCCAAAGATTTTACTTTTATGTCTGTTGATGATGTTATATATGTTGTCACAAGTTCTGATGTTAGATACATTGACAACACAGGTTCTGATGTTATATATCTTGATGAGTCTGATGTTAGATCTGTTGATGCCAAATATTCTAGTGGTTCATATACTGATGTCACAGATTCTGATGTTAGACTTGATGTAACATATTCTGATGTTGAAGTCCCTACTGACGCTTCAGTAACAACAGAAGTTTCTACTTTGGATGAAACTGTTTTATCTGATGATATAACATTCTGTGAAGTCATTTGTTCTAGTGAACTTAGTATTGTCTGCACTGATTTTTCATAGGCAACTGATGTTTCCATTTCTGATGAAAATGTTACAAGATCTTGTAAGTCTTTTACTTCTAGTGAGCTGGTTACTGCCGATTTTAGTATATTAGAGTCAAACAATGTTCCTGTTTCTAATAAAGAGAGACTATCAGATGTTAAAAGATCTTGGAAATTTTGTTTTTCTAGCGAACTGGCTATTAGTTTTGTTGGTGTTCCAAAGACAAATGATGTTTCTATTTTAAATGAAGATATTATATCTGACTTTACCATACTTGATAATGATTCTGTATCTTGTTGCACACTCACTGATGGCATCAATGACATTGCAATATCTAATGAAGAGCCTTGTGAAGACTTTGTTAAGAAGTAAAATGAGGAAGAATCTTGCAAACCGACTTGTTCTGATGATGTCACTGTTAGCATGTTTAGCTCTTGTGAACTTATTTGTTCCACTGCACTGGTTACTTCTGAGACAAATGAAGTTACCAGATTTGACAAGGAGATAATTTCTGAAGATGTGTCACGTTTTTGTGAAGTTAGTTGTTCCATGGACTTTGGAACACTTGAGCTTTCTGTGGTAATTGTTTCCAGAGTTGCTGAGATGTATCTACTGGACACTATCCTCGAGTCCAACTCAGTTGCTGATGGAAATAACAGTGTTGAGTCCGATATTAATATTTCTGATGCTGTCCTAATAGCAGATGGGAAGAAATGTGTGGTGTCAGATGTTAATGATTCTGATGCTGGTGTTGTAGTTGCTTGTAAAAACATGGTGTTTGATTTAAATAATTCTGAAATTGTTGTGGTAGCTGGTAAGAACAACAATGCAGTGTTATAAGTTAATGATTCTGATGTTGTGGGAGCTGATGATATGAATAACGTGGTATCATGTGTTAATGATTCTGATGTTGTCATGGTAGCTGATGATAACAACAATGTGGTATCATGTGTCAGTGATTCTGATGTTGTGGTAGCTGATAACGACAATGTGGTATCAAGTGTCAAGGATTCTGATACCATTGTGGTAGGTGACAATGATAAAATGGTATCATGTGTCAAGGATTCTGATGCCATTGTTGTAGTTGATGATAACAATAATGTGGTATCAAGTGTTAATGATTCTGATGTTGTCGTGGTAGCTGATGGGAACAACAATGTGGTATCATGTGTCAATGATTCTGATGCTGTTGTGGTAGCTGATGATAACAATGTGGTATCATGTGTCAAAGATTCTGATGCCATTGTGGTAGCTGATGATAACAACAATGTGGTATCATGTGTCAAGGATTCTGATGCCATTGTGGTAGCTGATGATAATAACAATGTGGTATCAAGTATCAAGGATTCTGATGCTGTTGTGGTAGCTGATGATGATAAAATGGTATCACGTGTCAAGGATTCTGATGTCGTGGTAGCTGATGGCAACAACAACGTGGTATCATGTGTCAAGGATTCTGATGCTGTCACAATAGCTGATGGGAACAATGTGGTATCATCTGTCACATATTTTGATTCTGTTGTGGTAGCTGATAATAACAATGTGGTATCATGTGACAAGGATTCTGATGCCGTTGTGGTAGCTGATGATAACAACAATGTGGCATCATGTGTCAAGGATTCTGATGCCATTGTTGTAGTTGATGATAACAATAATGTGGTATCAAG